>VYXF01005255.1:298005-324503 GCA_013397295.1 Polioptila caerulea | reverse complement strand
AGTGGTGGTATCGGGCACAGCCCTGGGCTTGAGTCCAGCCGGCGTGATTTATGCTCACAACCCCCCCCTCGTCCCCTCCCCGCACCCCCTTGAGCCTCCGTGGATTAACTTGCTTCCCTTAATCGGTGCGTGTGGCCCCAGGGAGTGATCCTGCAGAGACTTGAGGGCGGGCTTAGGGCTGCGATTCAAATACAGCATTAGTGGACCACCTGCCGCTCCCCTAACTTGTTTCTTTGAGCACTATGGCGTTCTTAAAAGGGAAATTTTTTTTGAGTTTTTAAGTGCAAGAGAGGTGCTTGAGTGGGTGGCTCTTAGCAGCCTTGCACATTGAAGTGCTTATAGTACAGAGGGAGGGCTCGGCACGTGGAGAGTGCGCTACATGGCCACGCTTCAGGAGGCATGTGGAGACTGACGTAGCTTGGTTCATTTTTCCTAAAGATGGACACTGCTGGCTTCCTGCCCCTTCCCTCAGCCCTAAAACTTACATTCCTTACCCGCTGCTCTGCTTGGCTTCTCACGCTCTGAACGAGTTGCTGCCTGTTCAGCACTGCAGAGTCGTGTGGTGTCTGTACTCGCATCCGTCCGTGCAGCTGCTCCTGCCCTGGGTTCTTCAGGCGGCTCCCAGCGCAGCACCCTTTCCTGGGAACGCGTGGTGTTGGCTTCCACAGGGAGACGGGGGTGAAGGCACAGTCCTCTGTCATCATTGTGCCATTTCGGCACACCCTTGGCTGCTAGAACCCAAGTAACCAGGATGCTGTGCAGCTGGCAGCTCAAGTGTGAGGGTGGGAGAGATGGTAGCACCGGGCTCCAGCCATCTTAATTCAAAACTGTGCAGTTTCACTTCAAAACAAATTCATGAAGCTGGCGTGGAGGCTCATGCGTGCTTAAAAAGGGCTTGCCTAAGTGTTGCACGCCTTCAGCTCTGGAAAGGCTTCAGGGCACAGAATACCAGTTTTTCAGGGTGAGAGAGCAGAGATTGCCAGACTGTGCTGTGCTTAGAAGTACTAAAATGGCTTCCTGTACCTAAATATAATACGGATGGACATTTAGAACATGCTGCTGGAGAGCCACCAGCTACATAATATAATCAATGGCTCTCAGGCTGTATTTGAGGCAAAGCTAGGGTGAGCTTGAACAGAGGATTGTCATCAATAATTCAGTTTTGCAATCGTTTTGTGGCATACAGACAGTATTGCTAAATGTTTTATTCATGTGTTTTGTATCCATTTTCTTGTCACCCTGAAATAAAGTCTATCTTGCTGGATACAAATGTTCTGGTGTCAGTAAAAGCTCCAAAGCTTGGAGAAATAATCTGTTGCTTTCCTTTCAGCAGTGCACCATGTCTCTCAAGGATCAGCTCATCCACACCCTCCACAAACAGGAGAGTCATGCCGAAAACAAGATTAGTGTGGTTGGCGTGGGTGCAGTCGGAATGGCCTGTGCCATCAGCATCCTCATGAAGGTAAGTGTCAAGCTTGGGAGGAAGCAGCAGAGGGGCAAAAAAGAGGGGCAAAAAATTACTCACCCTTACTAGATGAATTTCTGATTATACAGTCCTTTTTTGGGCCTTAAATGAAGCAACAGTCTTCAAGCTATTGACAGAGAACAAATAGCTGCAGTTCTTGTAAATGGAGTTTGCCTCAGGATCAGGCAGAAAGTCCTTTATGTATCATTTTAAGAGCTGCATTTACCTTTGTGGGACTTCCAGACTCCCTTCTAAGTAGGAATTCTCTAACACTCTAAATATACAAAAAGATGGAGAACTGAGGATTTGTCTTGAGCAGTGCAATGGAATAATTCTTTGCAGTGTGATCTGGAAAAATTGGTCCTTGACACTCTGAATGACTTGTCTTCTGCCTTCAGTTATCATACTGAAAATGCTGTGGTTAACATCAGGCTTGCTTTTTTTGACTGTCCAACAGGTTATGTATGAACTGCTATTAAATTATTCTTCATTATTGTCCTGCTTAATTGTACTACTCTTTCACACAGAACGTGGTTGTGAAAAGTATAAAGTGAACTCAAGGAAGTGGATATCCCAGAGGACTAATTGAAGGACTCTGGGTAGAAGTGAAGTGTTAGACATGAGCAGAATTATTTCAGTAGCTTTTAAAACAATTGTAACTTCATGGTTTAAAAACTGAGGGCTTTGCTGAAAGAGGCAGCCAATTTACCATCACTCTTGGTCTCCTGTAGGACTTGGCCGATGAACTTGCCCTGGTTGATGTTGTGGAGGACAAGCTCAGAGGAGAGATGCTGGATCTCCAGCACGGCAGCCTCTTCCTTAAAACTCCAAAGATTGTCTCTGGCAAAGGCAAGTAGTTGGCTCTCATATGCTCCTAATTTCTAAATGGAGATAGCCACTTCAGGTCTCACACTAACAGCCAAATCTAGCACTTAGCCTGTCACCCTAATTGGGGGGGGAAAGCTCATGGATATAGTACTCAGCTCACCTTTTAAAATATACCTTCTTATGGCCAATCCAGCTGGAAATTTTCTTCCAGGGTTCACTACTCAGTACAGAAAAATTAATTTCTTAAGTACTTGTACACCTTAGAGAACTTTTTTTTCACGACCAGTTAACCCCTGAACTCATTACTGCTTACTTCTGATAACTTTTAGTGGCAGCCTTGATTAGGGCAAAGACTTAACCAGCTCATACCTTAATTACAGTTCCTACAGGTAGCAGGTTATGAGGGCAGAGACTTCTTCCTCTTCCACACAGCACTTATCCTGAATGCTGTCCCAACAGCTATCCCAAATCCCATTTGTGGCTGGGCAGCGTGGAGTATCACTGCCTGCAGCTGCATGTTACAGTATCAACATGCCTCAGTGTTACTTGTGGCAGCCAGCCACAGTCTAAAAATGAAATTCCTGTTTCTGTAAAGTCCAGGGTAACAGTAACCAGGGAATTGCTGCATCCCCAAACTTGAGAATTTGAGCTCTCAGGACAGAAAGGAAGTGAGAACTCCTGTTCTGAACCATGTGTAGAAAGAGGTCACTTTTGACACAGCCTTTTGTCTGCAGACTACAGTGTGACTGCACACTCCAAGCTGGTCATTGTCACTGCTGGTGCCCGGCAGCAGGAAGGAGAGAGCCGCCTTAACTTGGTCCAGCGCAACGTGAATATCTTCAAATTCATCATTCCCAACGTCGTTAAATACAGTCCTGACTGCAAGCTGCTTATTGTCTCAAACCCAGGTTTGTCTTGTGTTGCCATAAGAGGATTTGGCTTAGAGAATAGTGTTTCTTCAGTAAGGTGGCATTAGTGCACAGGCTTTTAGAAAATACTTGTGTGGGGGAAGAGAAGGCTCCGGGGAGACCTTGGAGAACCTTCCAGTACCTCAAGGGGCCTAAAAGAGAGGTGAACTTTTTACAAGGGCATGTAGTGATAGGACATGGGGTAATTGCTTTAACTGAAAGAGGTAGATCTAGGTTAGCTATAAGGAAGAAATTCTTTATTATGAAGGTGGTGAGACACTGGAGCAGGTGGCCCAGGGAAGTTCTGGATGCCCCATTCCTGGAAGTGGTCACCAGGTTGGATGGAGCTTTGAGCAACCTGATCTAGTGGAAGGTGTCCCTGCCCATGGCAGAGGGCTGGGATGAAATTATCTTTAAGCTTTCAAACCAAACCATTGTATATATGATATCTGTATAGCAAAAAACATCATCTTCCCTCTCCAGGCTCAGCAGTTTGGTCTTCTGAGAAATAAACTTGGGTTTTCAGATGGAGTGATCTTGAGCACGCTAAGGGTCACTGATAATTGCATGCATAGCATAAAGGCAGAGCTGAGAGACTGTTCAAAATAGTCATTATGTTATATAAAACAGCCATTATATTGGCCCACTGCAGTGCCTGGCACTGCCCTGTGCCCTGTTCCATGCAAGGAGCATGCAGGTAAAATGCTTACAGATGAATGGAAGGCACCATCCTCATTATCAGCCTGCTCACGAGTGGCACTTGTCATGCCCCTGTTCTCCTCACAGTGGATATTCTGACCTATGTGGCCTGGAAGATCAGTGGCTTCCCCAAACACCGCGTCATTGGTAGTGGCTGCAATCTGGACTCTGCCCGTTTCCGCCACCTCATGGGAGAAAGGCTGGGCATCCACCCTCTGAGCTGCCACGGATGGATCGTTGGGGAGCACGGAGACTCCAGTGGTAAGGGGGAAAGGGCTGGCTGCTACACAGAACTCCCTGATGCTTTGTCTGCCAGGAACACCCTGAAAAGCGACAGCAAAACATTGCTCCAAAACCTTTGCACTGCAGCACCTTAAAAATGCAAGTTCTGATTTAAGTCTTTTGCTGCACAGAGTAACCCTAGATGATCTATATTTGACCTGAATGACTGGGCTTGGAAAAGGTCATTTCTGTAACCTGAGTCTAGGCTAAATTGTTCACGTAACTCCCAAAAAAACCCACAAACTGAAGCAGCAAGAGGATAAAGTTCTCTGCAAGGGTGTCTCAAAGATCTGCACCAGACCTACAGACAGTCACTCAGCTGCCATTCCTGGCATCTCTTAATAACTGTATATAGGAAATGCAGAGGCAGGTCTGGAGGACAGGAGGAAGCACTTTTTCCTTATTTAACCTGTACTTTTCCAAGCAGTATCAGAGCAGTACTGTCTGCTTCCTGACACCCACCAGAATGCACTTACTTTGTGATGCTGTGTATAAAGGTTAATGTGCTCCCAGGTTCTCAGCCTGCAATTTAGATTGGCCTTGGTGTTGATACTATATTTAAGGTTTTAAGGTCATAGCTAAATCCTAAGTGATGTGTTGCAGATTAATCCAGCTAGATCTTATGTTAACTGTTGATCTGAGAAGGACTGAGTATTGTGAGGTAATTAACCTATGTGCAACTCTCAGTGCCTGTCTGGAGTGGAGTGAACGTTGCTGGCGTCTCACTGAAGGCTCTTCATCCAGACCTGGGAACTGACGGAGACAAGGAACACTGGAAGGAGGTCCATAAGCAGGTTGTGGACAGGTAAATACTGGCTGGGATTTTTCATAAATTTCAACACAAGAACAAATCATGAAGAGCTGAAAAATCTCTGTTCTGCAGTACCCAGATCTAGAATACCTCAGTAGCCCCAAATGTCAGGATGCAAACATAATGGAACATGACAATATTTTAAGGGGTTATGACGATTTGGCAGTTTTCATGATTAGTAAACTTTAAATTAGGGAAGAGCTTAAACTTCTAGGCTTCCAGTATAATTGTGGGGACTAGTGTAAAATGCAAATAGAATTATTCACTGCTAAGTTCATTTTGGTCCTGCCAGAAAATCAGTCAAGCTTCTGATGCCTCCAAATTGATCTGGAGACCTCCAAAAGCCTTTTTTACAAACCTGAAGTGGTTCAGTTGATGACACTTCTCCTTTAATGAGTGTCTGTGTCTCTGCAGTGCCTATGAGGTGATCAAACTGAAGGGGTACACATCCTGGGCTATTGGCCTTTCTGTGGGAGACCTAGCTGAAAGTATTATGAAGAATTTGAGAAGAGTGCACCCCATCTCTACCATTGTTAAGGTGAGCAGCCTCTTTCTCCTAATTTCTGTCTTACTGAGAATTAAGTATCTCTGGAATTCTGAAAAACAGCGATTGCATTCTAGTTTAATTTCAACTGAATTTGGTTTCCTGATAAGATAGTCTGTGAAATATGCAGACATTCAAAAATTCCAGCCTAACAATCCTTATGTACTTTTCAGGGCTTGCATGGAATAAAAGAAGATGTCTTCCTAAGTGTTCCTTGTGTACTGGGCAGTAATGGCATCACTGATGTAGTAAAGATGATCCTAAAACCTGAGGAAGAGGACAAATTAAGGAAGAGTGCAGACACACTGTGGGCAATCCAGAAGGAACTACAGTTTTAAACCTGCCCAAGCAGTTTCTGGCTCTTAGCAGTTTAAAAGTTTAGTGGTTTGTCTTACGTTGCACTCTTAAGTAAGTCAAATCTTTCAATGTATTATCTCAACTAGAACACACAAAAAGCTCAAATCTGAACAATGCAGTTTCCTGAAGATAGCATTAGGAAACTAATCTAAGGTTTTCCCTGTTCACAGACACCCATGTTCTTAGCCAGAGCTAGATAACCTAGTCAGTCTTGTTCAGTGAAGTGGTATGACAGAAATCCAGCATTCAAAGCAGCACTGCCTAAAAAACCCTTTGCCTTTTCCTCATCTTGTTTCGTGTTGGTTCAAAGGAAGAAGAAAGTCATTGCTACACAATGTGAAACCAAAGACATTTCTTGAAGTTAAAGGATTGTCAAGCCAATTGACCAACCTGCTCTGCCAGCTGAATAGCTTAAATATTTCACTGTTTATAGGTCCAAGTGTATTTTCCTAACACTGCTTTGGAATTTTTGTGGGTATTTTTTTCTTAGAGAACCTTATTTTTGTGTACTATATCAGTCTAGTTGTAAGTTCTGTCTCCAGAGCATGTTGAAAAAATGTTAAGGTTTCTATGTGCAACAAGACAGTGACTGTCCAACTGTAGTACCAACTACAACACCAAATAAACCACAAACTGTTATTTCTGTGTCCTTGTTTTTCTTATAGGGCTTTGTCTCCCCCATGCAGTTCTACTTCCACCCACCTAAATCAGTTTTTCAAGTCACAGGAACTGAAACATCACCTGTGTAATAACGTTATGTGTGCAGCTCTGCTGCTGGAGGTTTCAGGCAGTTATGGAGTTACTTTGGAAGTCTCACCCAGTTTTTAAAAATTACCTCCAACCTCTTCAGAGCCAGCAGGAACATGAAAAGCCTTAAGGCAAAGGCTCAGTCTTAAGCCATGCTGGCTATGGTGCTGACACCAAGAACCTTTTGAGTTTTTAGGTTTCACAGATCATAATAAAGGTGAATTTTTCCAGTGTGGCACAAAGTCTTCCAAGTCTCACAAGTAAAGTGAAAGCATGGTTAAGCTGACACTGCATTTTTGAAAAGAAAGCACATCATACACAGCTCTGTAGAGGAAGAAAATATGCAACAAGTTTTAATCAGCGTTAAGTCCACCAGCACAAAGATTACAGGAGATAGAAAGTGCATTAATAAAAGCTAGTCTTTACCAAAAAGAAAATATATTATTGATTCAAAATATCTTACACTTGGATGATGTAATAACTTACTCTGGGCACCTACTGATTAAGAGAAAGATCAAGAGAATGGCTGCTTCACAAGGAAATCTTAACTTCCCAGGTAAAGTCTGGGAATTTAGTAGAGATCACTGAGTCCAGCAGTCTTCCTTGCTTTCTGCATCAATGCCCTCAGCTGGAACTGCTTGCGAGACAGGAGACGTACGTGCTGCAGAAAGAAAAACAACAGCTGGCTATGGGTAAGGTTCTGATAAAAACTTAATACTGCAATGCCCAAAGCATGGCACAGTCTGTGACCCAAATGGGATGGCAGTTTTTTGGAAACACTAAATTCATCCTTCTACTAAATGGCATTTTATTGGCTTAAAATGAGTGGCATGTGGCTACCAAATGCAATCACTACAGTCTATTTTTTGTGATTTTTAATTATTAACTAATGCATTAAATTATAATAATAATAATAATTAACTCCACACATATTCTTATCAAAGTCATAATATGCACTCCATAAGGTGAAATCAAGACTAATGCACCTCCCATGGGGCAGAGAATGGTTCTTCTAACAGCAGATAAACAGAACCAGTAAGGTCTACACGAGAAGGAAATAATATGACTTTATAATGCTTTTAAAATTAGTCTTTAAATTCTGAAATTACTTTCCAAAACCTATGCTTGCATGTATAAATATTCCTGTTCCTACAGGATCCTCTTCTGTGAAGAGATCATAAACATGAGTAAGCAAAGAGTCCAAAGTAAATACATTTAAAATGCACATCTTAAAAACATCCCAAGAAACCTACCTTTAAAAAGACATCTAAATCTATCACTCCACGTCTCAAAGCTTCCCCAAGGTAGAAGATAGTGTCTTCAATTGCATTTTCCTCTGCATATAAGTTCAGGATCTGCTTGTAAAGTGGTGCTGTAGGAATTATAACTTCATCTATGTCATTATTTTCTGACTGACTTTCCATTTTCTCTAAGGCAGAACTGAGCTCCTCATCCTTCTTTTTGAGAAGTTCAATGTTCTTGTCAACTTCAGCCTAAAAAGAATTAAGATGTTTATTTATTTTCTTGTGATACAATTGTCTAGATGAAAGATTTTTACTCATACCAGTTCCTTCTGCACTTCTTTGCTTATCTTTATTATTTTTACAAAAGAAAGAGCTATCAATCTGTAGATTTCAGATTCTTTTAAAAAAGTAACATCTGCTTTAGATAATGTCAATCCATTACTCATTTATAACTGCAAAGAAGGCATGCCAACACTCCAAGTATTTCTGAGTTGCCACATTAGGAAGAAGAGCCATTTCAACTAGCTAAAAATAATAAAAGCAAAGCCAAAGTAATTACATTCTTTAGAATGCGGTATCCCCAGTTCTCTAGTCCAATTAAAAATTTCTAATAATTTTTTAAAATCACATCTGAACACTGAGCTGATTTCAGACATCGTTCATCAATCCCAAAACCTTACTCCAGAGCAGCAGTGCAAGGAGCAGATGGACTAAGCGGAAGATGCCTTAATGAAAAACTGCAGGAATTTCTGAGCATACTGTGAGAAGGAGAGACTTCTGGGAAAGGAGAAATTACATAAGGAGGCTGTGACCAAAATCAGTGTTCTGTGCACTAAGACACTGAAATGTTCTCCAGTGCTGCTGTTACACATTATTATCAAGAAACTGAGACGCAAATATGAAATAATCTCTCACCACTAACATCTTGCACAGGAAGAATGGGGAAAAATAATACTGTTCCTGTATTACTGAGCAATGACATTTGTAAGATACAGGCAGGACACTGCCTCTCATGGTCACTGCTATTTCTGACTTGCTTCAGTCTGAGCACAAGCCCCCAACTGCGAAAGAGAAAAAGCACAATGCGCTGGAAGCTTTGTTATTTCTATCGCGCTTAATGATTAATTCATCCCAAGCTCCTGTTCACGACTAGGAATACTGAGGTGGGGAGCAGTGGCTCCTCTCAGCTTACCACTTCCTGATCCAGGCGTGTCACCATCTCTTCCAGTTTCTGGTGCCCTTTCTTCAGGTCCTCCTCTGTGCGTTTCAAGGCGTTGAGCTCGGCCTGTGCGCGATCCATCTCCTCCTTCATGCGCCACCTCAGTTTGTCGCTGACGGCCGAGATGAGGGACGCGCGGATGGTGTCCTCGCTGATGGTGCCATCTCTGCTGGGGCCTGCACAAGGAGGTTCCACAAGCAGGACATGGAGTAATGCTGGGCTGCAGCGCCTGCAGCATGCAGCCACTTGGGACAGGGAAGTGGCCAAGCTGCTCTACGCACTCCAGCAGTGTGAGACAGCAAAATAAGCTGCTCTCCATAGTAATTTCCAGAAGCCGCAAAGAGACCACAGTGAGATAACATACATCAGGATGGACACAAGTAAATTTAAGAGTATGCATCCATTCATTCACTTCACTATTCCCATACCCACACTTCTTTTACTTTAAAAATAGGGTGGCCATTTCCTCTGAAGTCCATAAATGTTACTACTCCGAGACCATTTAAAGAAGAACAAGAGTTAATGACTGGATGTATTCAACCACAATTAATGTAAAAACTGGCTTGAGACAATGAATTCACCTACTACAGGTGTTAGTTCAGGGGTTTTTTGGGTTTGTTTTTTTTTAATTGCCTGCCCTGGTAAGGAAAGTTTGAAACTAAGAAAGACAGAGTTATAGAGACCACCCACGCAGCTCAAGTGGGGATACTGCCAGGAAGGGCATGCAGCCCAAGTTCTCATGGGGAACCACCCTGACACCTGCTGGAGGGACAACACAGCCAGGAACACACAATCCAGGAGATTCCTGGAAAGCACTGACAATAACTTTCTGATACAGATGCAGCCAACAAGGAAAGATGTGCAGCTGGACCTTGTAAAACTAACAAGGAATGTCTGGTTGGAGAT
The DNA here is from genome assembly GCA_013397295.1 of Polioptila caerulea. NCBI lineage: Eukaryota > Metazoa > Chordata > Aves > Passeriformes > Certhiidae > Polioptila > Polioptila caerulea. The sequence continues at coordinate 314,493 of VYXF01005255.1, read as the reverse complement.
GTGAAGGTTGGGGCAGCCTTGGCTATAGTGACCATGAAATCATGGAGTTCCATATCCCACAAGTAGAAAGCAGGGCAATGAGTAAGACTGTAACCCTGGACTTCATGAGAGCTAACTTTGGCCTCTTCACAGACCTTCTTGGAAGAATTCCATGGGAATTTACCATAGAGGGAAGAGGGGTCCAAGAGAGCAGGTGAATATTCAAGGATCACTTCCTCCAGGCTCAAGAACAGTGCATCCCTATGGGCAAGTGAGCAGAAGGGGCAGGAGACCTGAATATGCTTCTGCAAATCAGCCTTTCAAGGATAATTTCAAGAGTCTGTCACTAACACACTTTTAAATAGAAAGATAAGTACTTTGTGTCTGTCACAAGAAGTACAATGTGTCTCCAGACCAGGAAATTCCGAGTGCTCTAGCAAATGTGAAGTGGGTACTGGTGATAATTTATCACAAACCACTTCAATTATTCTGTGGGTATAACTGGAGGGTCACAGTTGCCCCTGGCTTGTACCTCACACCTTCTAGATCAGTGAAATTTCAACTGGATTGTAACAACAATGAATTACAGCAGCTTTTGTGCCTAAACTCCACAACTGCTATGAATGAAACGCAGAGATTTGAAGCTCTGTAACTGCAAAGAAAATAAGCAAGAAAAATTTTTACCAGAGTATCTTTCTATCCACAGACACAGCTATCAAAACCTGAAGCTGCTACAGCATTATGAATATCACATTTTCCAGTGCCCTAGATTTCAAAAAACAACAAAATGAAAAAAGTACTCATCACTGCTCATGTGCATCTTGTATAATTGATGACTTTTTTTTTTAAATTCTGCTATCAAAACAAGACTACATAAATTTGTATCTCTTCCCTATGTTTTTTTACTCTGTTCCTGTCCACAAAACCTACACCAAGCCACAAGGGTGGAAAAATAAAGCTACCCAAATGAATGACATGAACTGTGGCACATCATGCTTACTAATCCACCAAAGCCTTCTAAAATACAGAAAAACATAAATTTTGATCATTATTAGTGTGAGCACTTTGCACATGTATAAGTTGCACCAGAATATGTGTACTTTTTTTAAAAAATAAGCAAATTACCAGTGAAAAATAATGAGATTGAATTATTAAACAACTGGTGCAAAGACAGCCTTAAGAAAATATGAATGTCCCGACACTTCATCTGATTTACAGTTCTGGCCTAAAAAATTCACCCTGTTGCCAGTCAACAAGATAATTTGCAAAATTTGGTTAAGTATTAGAGCCAACAACAGAAGTTGTCAAATAGCACCATAAACACAAATCCAGGAATCCATCATTGCTGCTTCTTATGAAAAGGAGAAAAGAAGAACAGCACTTTCTACACTGAGAAGTAAAACTTAAACCAAGTCAATCACACTATATAGGACAGATTTTATTCACTGTATAGGTCTTCCTGATTAAGGCAGACAATTGTTCTCAATCAGAAAGGCCTGATTTCCCTTCAAAAAACAGCATTAGCATGATTTTAGTTACTGTTTACTTTACATAATGAATTATACTCTAACACAAAGCCAGAATCAGCCAGAACCAGTATCAGTAGAATTCTGCTTTCTTTCTTTTCCCCTGACATCCCTCACTCTGGGAGTTTTTATGCAAGGCTCACTTTAACAGTAAAGCAGGACAGAGAAAACTAAAATCACAATACATCTAACACAAAGGAAGTTCACACAGAAATGCCACCAGATATGGAAGAGGTCTTTGAACATAAAAAGGATCATTTTAATACAGCTCAATCAATGTATCTCCTTATAGAGCATGAACCCATAGCGTCTTCTGTCACTTCCATAATTAGCCCAGCTTGGGGAAGATTTCATGGCACATGGTCATTAAATCCACAGAACTCTGAAACCTTTAACCTTTACTAGGCAGAGTCTGGTTTCAGAAGTGACCTTACAGAATCATCAAACCAGTAACAGCATCAGAAAAGTAATTAATGGCAGATGACTGAACAGAAAGACTGAAGGACTATTTGAAAAACCAGTGATTGTGAAAAACTTGGGCTACTTTGCATGAACATTTTCATTCAATTCAAACTAGGCTCACTATAGGAAACACACCACCACCCCCCACACAAACTCTAAAGTTGTAACAACTGATATGCTCCTAAATAAACTATCACAATGAACCACAGCCAAACAAACTGTTCAGGAAAGAAACATATTCAGTTAAAAGGAAAAAAACAATACTGGACTGGAAAAAACACCCAACAAAACAAACACAACAAAAACACCTCACAATATTTTAAGTGTAGTGGATGATTAAAGAGATGTGTTTGCATTTCATCTGGCACAAGAGATAAGCCATGTAAACCAAGTGTAGGCCTTTTACCTAGCTGCAGCAAATGAGCCAGTGAAATGTTAAATTGTCATTATGAAACCTGGCATTACAATATTACAGCATGGTATCACAGATGATCTCACTCAGGACTGAAGAGTCTCCTATCTGTGGCAGATACTGCACCTCTATTTTTCTTCAGTGGGGATGAAAATGAGGGAAAGAAATTAAATAGAATACATTTCTATTTTAAATTAACACTCTGCTACATGAAAGCAAAACTGGATTTGTTTGAGAAAGACCCTGCAGAAAGCCAACCTTCCCTAGAAAGGTTATCAGCTCCCTACATGAGAGCCAGTGGAGACATTGATTCTCCACGACACAAGGGCAGCCCCACAGCAGCAGGCACTGTTTGAGGTACCTGAGTGGGACAGCAGCTTCCTTGCACTGTGCATGGCACACTCACATCACCTCAGAGTGCAGGGGACCACTGAAGCAGCCAAGAACTTTCAGAAAATACTTTCTTAATTGAAAAGGCTGAAAGAACTTGGACACAAAGGACAGGATCAGGCACATCAAGAAAAAAACAACATACAACTTACTGCTGCTTTCAAATTCTGTAGTAACAGAACTCCTCAGATATTTTAGTAAGAGTAAAGTAGAAGCATCTCTCTTCCCTGGCTTGTCCCCATGTATGTGAAGGAAAATCACAAAATACCCACAGTTCTGAAAAGAAAAGACATTCTATGACTCTAACCCAGGCCATTCCATAAAAAACTGGGAGTTCACACATTAAATGAAGAACCTATGGATGCCCTTCTAAATGATGGGGCTCAAGAGCCTACAAGGGATTGCTAATGTGAACAAAGTCCCAAGAGAATCTACACCCTCACCATACAACTGTGCCAAAAGGACTCTCAGCCAGCTGGAAAGTTACTGCACCAGCTGCCCACTTAACCAGATGACATTTACCACTGCTTCCCAGCCTTCTACACATACACTAAAGTGAGAGGAAAGCAAGGGCCACAGAGCAGCAGACTGGGAAAAGACACAGGTCAGTGCCCTAAATGCTGATGCTGAAGGGAACAAAGGAGGAAGTGACGAGTAGAGACCATTAAGACGCAACGGGGAAGAGGCTGGAGAAGAAACTCACTAAAAATGAAGCTCATTCCAAACTGCTGCTTTTGAAAGTCACTATTTTTGGGGGGGAAGAAAGTGTAAACAGAGTCCATTAGATGTTTAAAGGATGACAAAGGTATTTTTCTAAACCATGAACAGAGCAATGCAGACAATCAATAGTCACCTATAGTTAAGGGGTGAGCAAAGCCTCATGTAGTTCCATGCAGTGCTCTTCAAAATATTCACAAAGCACAAACAATGTACTGCATCAACCCAGGAATTTATCCAATTCCTGACTGAAGGTGAATAAAATCTTCCTTTGAACATATTCTAAGATCAATACTTTAGAAGTTCGGAGTAAGAACAACACGTTCCTTTTCCCACTTTATTTCTTTAAGTATCAGTTTCAGAGAGAAGCTTTACTTCAGAGAAACCCTTTTCCAGGTACTCACCAACAGTGGTGACAGGAGGCTGAGAAGGGTAGTACTGAACACTAGTGGTTGCTGGAAAGGGAACCCCACCTGGATATGGGTAGCTTGGGTAGCTGCTTTGACAAAAAGAGATATGCTAATGTTATGCAACTATTAGTAAAATATCATCCACCTACATTGTCTTTATTGCCACCATGTTAAGCATTCATTTACATAATAAAATATTCAAATTGCAGGCCTTTTTCTTGTTCACATGAACATCTTTCACAACTGGTATTTCTAGTATTATTTAAGATATCATTTTATCTGAAACCCTATCTAGTTATGGCCTGGTCAACATTTGGATAACAAATTCTCCTGAATCTCTAAGTTTTACTACATGAATTAGAAATTATTCTAGCTACAAACTCTCACACAAGAATTTCACATTAATAATTTTTAATATGAGAACATTTAAGATGACTGATGAACTGCTTTATGTAAATCTAAAAATGCAAAAAAGTGCAAAATATGTCTGCAACATGAAACAAACTCCCCCAGAAATTCTCAGTCCTGCTCTGAAGGATTAAAAAAGCAGAAGTATTCATTTGCTCACTGAAACAATTATGACATGTGACAGTCTACCATACCTTTCTAAAATACATTTGCTGTTAACTAAAACAAGGACACAAATTAGTCAGTAGTAGGCTGACAAACACCTGCATACAGCAGAGTGTTAACTGCAGTGATAATTAAATAAAGTGGTCCAAAAACCCCTGTAAAATATAAAATAAGCATATTCTGTCCCTCTTTAGTTAACTAGTTAACAAATTTAGTAATTTAGTTAACATATTTAGTTAATTTAGTTAACAAATTTAGTAGTTCTTAAAACTTTCCCATTAATTCATCAATTATAAATTTTAAAAACAGCTCTTGTATTACTTTTGTACAAGAGTACTTTAAACAAACATATTTAAGAGAAAAAAACATGCTGTAAGAACATATAAAATCTTAACTTTTCTCTTCATAAAACATAACACTCTCCCCTCCCAATCCTCACAGGTTTTTAAATATAATTTTTAAAAAATAAAAATGCTCTATATTGCACCAATATCCAATATATATATATATATATGGATATGTTATATAATATATATGTTATATAACATATAACATTAACATATCCTACCACAAAATCAAGACATAAGGATATTAATAACAAAAACAATTAATTATGATGCAAAAAATATAAATACACACTAGGAGGCAGTAGTCAACATCTCACTATTTACTAAGGCAGACCTGCAAGTCTTCTGGAAATGCTTTATTCCAAACTATTATATAGAAAAAAATGTTGGTTAATATTAATAAAAAGCTTTTGAAGTAACTTTGTGTTCTTCAAATTCCCTTAGAGTGCTCTAAGTTTACATTTAAGCTGGAGTCAAGGCTTGTATTAACCCAGCAAAGTTTTGTTCAATTTTGGAGTTGCTAATAAAATCTCAGCTTCTAGGGGTACATTTCTTCCTATGTCATGTAAACATATCAACCTCATAAAAAATATATGAGTGAAGGAGGGTAAGAGCTGGGAGTCAGGTAATTTTAAAATCTATTTTATCTATTTATATATATTTTATTTGAAGCAACAGTAAAAAAGCTAAACCTTCCTCCAATTTTGGCTACTGACAAGAATTCAGCTCTCACTTCTATCAAACCCTGCTAATATGACTAATTATACAACAATTACACCATAAGAAAATACAATTATGCTTAGACACAATTCAGTGAAACTCCCTATCAGGTAAATAGTTTAAAGGGGCTCTTACCTTGGGTTTGGAGTACTTGATGGTGGATAGGGAGATATTCCACCTGGAATTCCTGGCACATAGGAAGCTAAACAAAATGAGAATTTAGTGTATTTTTACATTTCAGAAGTTAAAACCCTCAATGTAAAGAAGTTCTTCCTCATATATAAAAATAACCTTATTGTTATATCAATATTTTTTCTTCGTCATTACTTTAAACTAATCACTGCATGAATGAAAACAGGTATTGATTTAAAAATGCACAACAAAGAGGTGTACTAAGAAAAAGAGAACCTGCATTTTATCTGCCTTTAAAAAGCTAGGGTACTCAGAAAAAAAACTAGAATGTGGTATTGAAGAGTTGTCTTCATTTTTATGTAATAACTGAAAAAAGAATTTAACTTTTCTAGCCAATGATTCCCTACTCACTAAATAACAATTTAAGTACCTTCAGAGTAGTTGATTAACTGTTTGATGATACAACCATCTCCTTATCAAGCAATTTTTGCTATTTAGAAGTTGTATTTAAAAATTTGTTATCAGACCATATAAATGCCTAAATAGTCTTAGCAAGTTTAAGATTTTTCTTGAAAAGCTGACAGAATTATGTTTTGCACATATTTATTCCACATTTCCAACAAATTTTAGGAATACTTCATCAAATAACTTTTTTTTTTCCCAAGAGCTGAGCTATTTTCACCCTTCAGTGCTTTCAAATGATTAAAATTTCTTCTTAAACCATCTATAACATGAAAAAAACCCAAACTCTAAATGTTTGGAAAATAAGGAAAGTCTGATTACGCTCGTAAAACTAAGTAGCTATTAATGATTTCAAAACCCTGAAACATTTTCACTAAAATTACTTCAGCTAAGTAATTCATAGTACTTCAGGCTCAAATAATTCAAAATAGTAATTCAAAGCACTTCAGCTTTGAGTGACTACAAGAGTAATCAAATGTGGTTCATTGAAGGTTTGTCCTCTGCTAAAACTACACTTCTACTGACCCCCACTGTTCCTGGAAAATCAGGACAATCCAATCCTCTGGTGCTCTCACAAGCAGGGCAGCCACAGACAAGCTGAAAAGTCCCAGATGCCTGCCCTTAGTCAATTATTCCTAATGGTCCCATTTATGTTTGCTACCCATTTTCTCACTGGTTCAGAGCCTAAAACCTTGCTAAGAATGGGTTCTGCTGGAAATGGCAATGAATAGCACTTCAGCTTTTCAAACATGACACTGTGATCAAGTAAAAGCCATATTTCAATAGGAAATGGACACAGCCTTAAAAATCTGGGAAAAAATAACCCCAAATACAGCTACTGTACCATTAAATCCACATGGAACTGTTAGAACATTATTAAATAAACCATCTCCAGCTAAACTGCTCCCCCTTCCCTACTGTCCCAGTCTTTGACTTGAGGAGGTCCATGCTACTGTTTTTTTGCCTTTAGTCTCATCCTGGAAGGATTTCTAGGATTTTCTGTTTCTCACTTCCTCTTTCTCCCCCACCTACCTATCCCCAGTCTTTAAAATAAGATGCCTTCAGAAGTTTAAATAAATAAATGATTTTAAAAGTCTTGTGGATTTTTGCAAGGAAGTAAGAATGAGTACCAAGTCAGACCACCAAATTAAAAGAGAACAAAAAATTTAAAAATCACAAGGCAGGTTTTTTTTTAAACATTCAGACAGCAAGTTGAAAAAAAAGCCAAAAAAAAAAAAAGAAAAAGAATCCACACAAACAGGAGTGTGGGCATAGGAAACACAAGCTGTAGGAATGCTTGTGCTTATGAAATCAATGGTTGCAGGGTACTTGAAAGATGGGCTTGTATTAGTAGGATGAAAAAAAAATTGAGATACAAAGTTATTTGAATAATCTCTTTGTAAGTCTGTCTTGGAATGCTGACAGGATACTGGGTGTTTTGAGGAGCTTGGGGGTGTTTGAGTGTGTTCTGGTTTTGTCTGGGTTTTGCTGTGTCGTCCTACAAACTTGATTTTTCCCCTCCAAAACCCAAAACCTCACATGAATTTTTAGACTCACAGAACCTTTTAAGCTGGAAAAGACTTTTAAGATCATTGAGTCCAACAAGGGCAAGTACAGCCCAGGTGAATTCATTAGCCAGCAGTACAAAAAGTAAAACGCAGTACTCGTGGGCAAACATGCAGGGCAACAATCCCTTGGCAATATCACCATGGGTATTTGCAGAAATCAGCAGGGATGAGCACTTACTGGTTGGTGGGCCTGTGGCCTGGTAGGGGGGGTAGCTGGAGGAAGCTGTAGGCCGGGAGAACACTGGAGGCTCCTCTCCAAACACAACAATCATGACCTGGATCAGGTCCAACAAGTCTGACTGGGGCTGGGAGGGAAAGCAAACCACAAGTTGTTCATTTTGCTAACAGAGAGTTTAACTGACTGTAGCAACAGCAGGATGCCATTCCATCAGCTCTCAAAAGCATTCCTTTCATTTGTGAGTTTAAATGTTCTTAAAAGGCATGTCTGTATCTGTATATATATGTGCATAATTAACTGCCTCTCTGGATTCTACTACAGATACCAAACCCAGCCAGCTTGTACACAAAGGCATATAGCAAAGTGCACCAGCAGCCACATTTACACCCAGAATAAACTGGGGAATGCATGGTTCCATATCAACTGCAGGACAATAAATGACTGGGTATAAATGTCCAATCATGAATTATAATAATGTTTTTAAAAATTAAATCCACCTCCCAACATGAAAAAAATACCAATCTCCACGTTTTTTAGACATTTCAATTTCATACACCACGGGTTTTGCTCTGATTCAGAATGTCTCAACAGAAAAAATCTTCTAACCCACTAAGGAGTGGCACAAACCTCCTTTAAACACAGTTAAACCAGGCTTCTCTGTTTATAACTACTTAATATAGGCATGATTTCATTTTGCCAAAATAAGAACAAGCATCATGAATGCAGATTAAATACCCCAAATCAGAGTTAACTTAGCTCAATAATCCACTCACTTGTTTTTACCAACCTCTCAAACTGGAAGAATTCTGTATCTGCTGTACCTCAGATGATCCTCTTGCTTTGTGCCACACCTGACCTAGGCAGTCTTTTTCCACTACTACTACACAAGCACTGAACTACCACCCACCCTTAATAAATGAATTCCTGTTCATCACTTTTTACAGAACCACACATCTTGTATCGTTTTTCTAAACTTGTCAACACAGTTTATCTTCTTTACAAGTCCATGTTTTGGCCAAAACCTCTATGAGGCCTGCACTGCTCAATGCCCCTATTTATTGGTAAAACAATTATGTCCATACACATGAAGCTCCAGGAATATCTACATAAAGAAGTCCAAGTGCTTGTAAAAGTCCATTTTAGTCACAGAAATTAAATTTATAATTTCCCTTCTTTAAACACTCTTATCTCACTAATTTCCACATCACTCTCTTGCCAGGGGAGAGGACACCTTCTGCAGCACTGTTTAATCAGACAAGTTGTAACTGAAGATACAAGTAATTACATTCAATAACCAGAACACAGAATGCATCATCCTGAACTTTAGGACATTGCAAAAAACAAACAGTTGATTTTCTTTAAAAAATGGTTTAAGATCTCTAATAAAGACTATAGTTTTTATCAAAAATGAGACGACTACTTCGAGGAATGCAGAACAAGCAGCTCGAGAATTTCAAATTCCCCATACTTACATATTTCCACTCATGCAGGTAGGGAAGGTATATCTTTCCATTTGCATCAACATGCTTCCCAGTTTTTATTGTCATAGAGCTAGTGGGTTTAACAAAACAAATTGGGGGGTTGAAAGGGTAGGTGTCCAGCAGCCACAAGCAAATTGGGATATTATATGTGTTACCTAGAAAAGATATTTTGAAAGATTTTAGAAGTTATTTCAATTCTTCAGCTGTCCTCTCATATTCAGATTCATAAAAAACTCCTAAACCCAGTAAACTCAATTGCACAAAGGCAGAAGCCAGAGCCAAAATCTACTAATAACATTCAATGAATAGGTAACACTATGGCCACAAACTCAACATTTTTCAGAACACTTGAACTTTTATTTACAATCATCACTCACCACTAATACACAGTCTCATTTGTTTTATAAAACTCTAATTGGAATTATCATTAGCTGCAGTAATAAATAGTTTGCAACCCTAAGTCAACTGACAAGCCTGAAAAATCATGCAATACTGAAAGAAAAAAAAAAGTTACAAAGCTATAAATGACTGAAGAAGCAATGCGAGCATTCAAATTTTATCCTGCAGCAAAAACAGAGAACAATTTCTTTAAAATATTTTACTTTGGACAAGTAAAGGATTTCAAGAAAGATCACTGAAGTAGTGAAGTTGAATCAGGACAAATCTAAGTTTTTCATGCAATTTTGGAAAATAATGGGGATGATGATAATTATAATACATGCATACCTCTGTAAGACACAGGAATGGTTCCACTAAGGCTCATCAACTCCCTGGATGAACCATCATTAAAAACTGAAAGAGAACAAACAATATCTTTAAAACAAACACATTGGTTACATTAATCTCAGTTCAGGTTATCCCCCATCTATTTACTGGCTAAGTTTTCACAAGTTACACACATATAAACTCAGCCTGAAAGGTTCAGCTCCTGCACATTTATAGATTAGCAAATCACTGTCCACAGTCAGGTAACTTCTTATGAATAACACACTTCTGAGAAATGAATGACTAATAATTGTCAAACTACCCCTGTATCTCTAAAATAAAACTATCTGCTATCTACTATCTCTACAAATGAAACTGCTTCCTCATTCACTGACCAAGTAAAATGTTGGAACCTTGCAAACTGCAAGTAATGCAAATTGCTGCAAAGATAATCTGAACTCAAATTTGACTTAAAAAACCAACTGTCATCTGAGCTTTATAAAATAATTCCTTTTGCTTTCTTAAAAAAAAAAAAAGTCAGCAAGAATACTGAAAATTCCTGGGCCACAGGCAGTTGTTACAGAATCAGTAAAGGTAATTTAACCAAACAGTAACACACTGAAGAGGAAGTCAAGTGACTCTGCCAAATCTTAGTCAAAAACTGCACAAAAACTCTGACCTAAATTTACTGAGTTGCTGTATTTAGTTTTCTCATACTTTTAATCCAATACATCATTCTTGGCTGAATAAATCAGCTTCTGTTGAGGAAGCTTTTATCTTAATTCCTCCTGAAAGTTTCAAGCCATAATTCAAATGTAGGTTACTGTGCACAATTCTTGTGGTGCTGATATTCTGCAAAGGCAGGTAGAAAATGTTGGGATTTCAATGGGGGTATATATTTCATTATTAATATGAACTTGAAAAATGTCTCATCAGCAATGCAATCACTTTCTTGTAGCTGATGTCACTGCTACAAATAATATTGATTATCTGTAAGTGATTCTGGGCTTAGCCTCTTACAGGCAGCTTAAAGAGCATTAGGGAACACAAATGGCTACAGGTCAAGGATATCTGGAATTGTGATCACCATCTTATGCATACTTGTGCAGCTATTCCAGCCACAGTCCCTTCATTCCTGTTTTGTTTCTCCAGTCACTGCATGAATTTTTATTTCTATGACAGCTGCTGGCTTGCAACTACTCAAGTTAAAACTAATTCACCTTTTACCTGTCCATGTCCATTCCAAATATTTCTCAATCCAGGTATACAACTTAAAAAGCAGAAGACTTCAAAAATTGTGATGACTTATTAGTAATATAAATTAGATCACAGAGAAATCCCACAGGTAACAGTTAAAAGAAGGTGACCATAAGAAGGCTGACCTCAGCAGCTATGCTGGCTCACTGTATGCTGTGAAATCCCAGATATCATTTCATTTAACGCATTTAAATCTAAACTAACTTAGAGACTTTAAACCAGCTAACAATCAGTGACTATCATTGAGAACTTACATTACAAAATCCTCATTTTGTAGCCTATTTCCTACATACTTGACTCTGTTTTCTTCATAATCTTAAGGACTACCACAATGATTTTAAAGGAAGCATTTTCTTGATTTACAGTTCTTCCTACACAGAATTTAAAAACGTCTTTCTATGGCAGCAAGCTGCATTTGGAAGACACCAGCAATCTCAGGACACCAACTGATGACATCAGTGAGTGATTAACTGTAAGTTAAGCTGTGAAAAATGTGACACTTCTTGGCACATTAGATAGATATTTTCTAAAGTAACCTTACTATATTACTGAGTCAGTCTTTCTAAAGAAATATTGATGTCAGAGACAAGAAACAGAAACTCAAGCTATGTTTTCTGGCGTTAACCTTCTTTTCTCCCCCACAAAAACTACCAAAGACATCTAACACATCAACGATTCCCCAACAAAAACTTTCTCATGCACAGACTAACCATATGAGTCCATGACAGGTTTGAGGTCCTTGTACTGAGTAATAACATTGGTTGTCTCCTGTATGGTTAGGTCTCTATACTTGTACTGGAAAACAAAAGAGAAAGAAATTACTTCAGAAGCTACATTTTTAGTATAACTTAATTCAATATTTTATTTTACCCAATAGACAGCATTTATGAGAGTTTACATCTATACATGGACATTCTTCTCCACTCTTAGTTTGGAATAATAATTTATTTGTCCATAAATGACCACTGCCTATATAACTTACAGAACTTGAACAAGCTGTTAGGACTTAACAAGGGTCTAAGTATCAATTGATTTGGGAAGAGCTATTGCATTTTCTTTCATGTTCTACCACAACCAAGTGTATCTGAGAAATATGTGTGAATCTTAAAAAAAAAAAACCAGTAATCTCCAAACAAATACAGTGATGTTTTGAACATTCCTGATAAACAGCTATCTGGGATCTGAACCACACAGATACATTGCACACCACTTTCCAAAGTAACACCATATTTATCAACCATTGATTAGCATTTACATGTATTCTGCCAGCTAGAAAGCAGACATACCAAGGCACAATATTACGAGGAATAATACTGGTTTTACCCCTTTTCTTTTATCAGGAGCAGGGAATAACAGCACAGATGCCCTGTAAACCATAGATATACTACTACAGAATTCACCAGTCTCAGAGCTATAACCCACAGACAGTAAAGAGGCTCCTGGCCACAGAGAGTTGGTTCACCACACAGTGCAGCCCTTTAGCCTTGTAGTAATTTCTCCTAATAACTGAAAAGCCAGCAATGTGGTCCTTTGACATTTTCTTCATTCTAATACAATTTTTAAAAAATGCAATCTTCAGATGTCTTAAGGAACACAGACATTTCATTGAACCATAGTAGGACAAGGAGCCCAGCACAATGAAATGTCTGACATCCAAAGCACACAAATGTTAGCAACATCTGAACAAATTAATTCAGACATTATCCAAGAGCAAACTGTGGTGCCACAGCTAAAGGTCACCTTGGCCCTGACAGACACTCATGAGTTGTGAAGCTTAGAAATTAACTCTTCTAATTCAGGGATTGACAAGGATGCTCCTCCCGGGCATGCCAACTTGGATTTGAGCAGAGATGAACCCACCGTGTCACCTCAGCCTACAGAGGCCCCAGCACCTCGGGTGATGCTCTGACTGATCTTCCCCAAATGACCAAGGACAAAACAGCCACATGGGCTGCCTGCAAAATGCTGGGCTGTGGGATGGAAAGCACAAAGATTGTGGAATGGTTTGGGTTGGAGGCGATCTCGAGGATCACCTTGTTGCAAGCCCAAGGCAGGGAACCTTCTGCTACCCCAGGCTGCTCAGAGCCCCATCCAGCCTGGCCTTGAACACTGCCAGGGACGGGGCATCCACAGCTTCCCTGGGCAATCTGTGACAGTGACCCACCACCCTCACAAAAAGAAGCAGACTCAGGCTTTACTTCCACTTCTGGCACAAGAATCTCAAGTCAGTTGAGTCAAGAACTGATAAAACAATGCCTGTCTGCTCTGCAGGCACACTGTGAATCTGGGGCTGATAAACTACAAATCTGGTTATCAGGGGTGCTTTCAAAAATTAGGCACAACAGCTGAACATTAAGCAAGTGTTTTCATATCTCTCTTAAAACAAAAATAATATTCTTGCAAACTGTTTGTACACTGAGTGATGATTACTTAGTAGAGAGACAGTTGTATGATTCCAGCTACTGCTGCAAGCAAAATCAAATGTTCATTTCAGCTGTTAACTTCTGTACTTAGACTGATTTCCAAGAAATGTCAACATCTCTTTGGGAAATATAAGATCCTAGTGATTTCTACAAAGGTAACTAAAACTGATTAATTTGAATTCTTAATTTCTAGACTTTTTTTTCCTCCTGCATTCTCAGATTGCAAATGCATTCCCCTCGTTATCCATACCAGGAAACAGATCCCAGAAAGATGAAGCTTTTCAAGATCTGACAGCAGGTAAATACCTGAAGTTAAATTAAGTGCTTAGGTTCCCCTAAACAGGGCCAAGCTTTTGTTATCTTATACACTGAACTATTCATTTTGGGAAATATCACTAAACTTCCCTCTCTAGAACAGAAAGTGTAACTATTTTTGAAAAATAAATACAACGAAATAGCATCTTCATTTTTCATCACCTGCAGAAAGTCAGACAGGAGTATAAAATGAACAAGTGTGGGGGAACAAGGACATTGGACTACCTTAAATTCTATTTTTTCTACGGCATTGCAACAATTAATTTAGCCAAGACAGGTGTATACAAATACATCCGTGATCTCATTTGCTGACACCAAGTATTCAACGCTCATTTTCAAGCTGATAAAAAAATCTGCTCATGACCCATGCAGGCGAACGTGCCTTGGGTTTTGATCGGATTCTCAACCATTGTATNCCCCGGGCGGGCGGGCAGCGGGGAGCGGCCCCGGGCGGGCGGCGCTGCAGCGCTGAAAGCCGCCCAAACACCGCCGTGCCAGCCCGCCGGCCGTGGTACCGCACAGAGACACTGCCCCCGCGGCCCTTCGGTGATTGCCGCAGGAGCACGACACAAACGCAACATCACAAAACACACCTGGATGAGCTGGCAGCATTTTGAGATGAGAAACAACACAATGAAAAACCTAAATTCATACTGTTTTTTTTTTTTTTTTTTTCCNTTGATCGGATTCTCAACCATTGTATTTAATTCCAAAACGCTACACATACGATTAAACACTGCCAAAAAAACCCCAAAACAATCCAAAATCCCCCCCGACAATCCCGTAAGCATCAGCCTTGGGGGTTTTCATTCCGAGCTGCTGGACAAAGCGCAGTTTTCCCTCGAAGAGCGGCTCTGCGTGATCCGGGGGTTCACGGTTCGCCTTCCAGCGGATTTCCCGGTTCCTTCGCAGGGGCGCTGACCGACCCCACCCCACCCCGCTCAGCNGGAGCACGACACAAACGCAACATCACAAAACACACCTGGATGAGCTGGCAGCATCTTGAGATTGAAATTATTACTAAAACACCAAAGTAAATAAGCAGCAGCTTGACTGCTCGTGAAAAGGAATGCTCAACAGATGAGAAACAACACAATGAAAAACCTAAATTCACACTGGGTTTTTTTCCCAAAGTAAGTGAAAAAACCAAACCCCAAAGTGCAGCTTTTAAAAAATAGAGCAACCAGCAAAGTTAAGTCACCTGCAGCCACCACTAATTTTGCCCCATCATTTACCACTACAGTGAAAGAAATTTGAGTATTCCATTAAAAAAAAGGTCTGAATTACTGAAGGTTTTTTCTTTCTGTTTTTAATCCAGTTCTGAGACGAGTACACACTCAGAACTCCCTGCATGTATGGCTCTTTGTGAGATTAACTGGAAGGCACAAAGGATCAGATCTTTTGCTCTGCCACAGATCCTACTTTTGCTCAGAACAAATTTCCAACAGTATTTAACCAGCCACCCCTCAAAGTGTAAACGTGGAATGACGTTCCTAAGCTGCACACAGCAGAGTGGAGCCCAAGTGCCCTGTGCCTGCCATGTGATGCTGAGGTATAATCAGGAGGAACACAGTCTTTTACCAGTAGTACATCGAGAGGTTAGAACCCCAAAAACCCTCTGATCTCAAAACCTTCTGTTTTTTACCTACAAATCCACATCCTGCTTTTTCATCACATCCTTGGCCTCCAGGGAGGAGGGTTACAGGTTCTGTTGCTTTCTCCTGAGGCTGGTGTAAAGCTCCCAGCCAGCTTTGGTTTGAGGTCTGAATGTGCAGGTACTCCTGTGCTGTTCTAACTGCTGGATTTTATATTTCATTTGAAGCCCAGCTCCTGCTCCTCCCATTCAGGAAGAGCCCCTGTTCCAGTACTGCAGTAGTGTAGTGCAGATGCTTTAGTGCTCTGAATGTCCTCACAAAATAAAAACAAGCAAGTCATGACCAGAGCATTTCAGACATCA
Source organism: Polioptila caerulea (assembly GCA_013397295.1). Taxonomy (NCBI): domain Eukaryota; kingdom Metazoa; phylum Chordata; class Aves; order Passeriformes; family Certhiidae; genus Polioptila; species Polioptila caerulea. Next base: position 298,479 of record VYXF01005255.1, on the reverse strand, counting down.
TTAGGCGTAAACAGAAATCCATAGCCAATAATTCAGGTTGGAAGGATACTGTGAACATCATGCTCCCTTTAGTAAAGAGCAAAATACCAGGAGTGCATTGACACAAGAGCATCTACAGCCATGGAAGATGGAGCTATGGAATTGCATCACCAGTGCCTGTGGAGCTGGAGTGTGACTGTTCCCTACACAAGCCTCAGATACAGCCCTTAAAAGCCATGAGGAAGGGTCCAAGTGGGCTCTGCACGCTGGAGTTTCTGCAGAGCTGGGTAAGCCCCTCTCCAGGACCGCCTCCTGAAGAGGTGCAAAGAGCTAAGAGTAACTCAAGAATCAGGCTATAACTGGCAGCCAANTCCCGGTGCCGGTGTCGGTGCCGCCGGCCCGGCCCCACATAAACACAGGAAGCGGCCGCGCGCCCGCTTCCGGCGGCGGCGCCGCTGCCGCGCGTCACGGGGCGGGCCCGGGCGGGGAGCGGCC
>VYXF01005255.1:285642-296776 GCA_013397295.1 Polioptila caerulea | reverse complement strand
ACCAGTGCCTGTGGAGCTGGAGTGTGACTGTTCCCTACACAAGCCTCAGATACAGCCCTTAAAAGCCATGAGGAAGGGTCCAAGTGGGCTCTGCACGCTGGAGTTTCTGCAGAGCTGGGTAAGCCCCTCTCCAGGACCGCCTCCTGAAGAGGTGCAAAGAGCTAAGAGTAACTCAAGAATCAGGCTATAACTGGCAGCCAAAAACCGCAGGAAAGTGCCACCTGAATTTAGGTCAAACATTCTTGCCTATTACCCGCCTCATGTTGGCTACCAAAAGTGCACTTTACAAAGAAAAAATTACTGTACCGTGTGGTATTAAATTATTTAAACCTAAACTGAGAAAGCACTTTTGGACAGTAAAGTAACAAAGCTTCCTGTTTTCTACAGAAATCCATATATATGAAGCAACCTCTTCTGTCTTGCAGATCTCCAACTTCAGTGAGCAGACACAGAGGCTTCCCTTGTGCTTCCTCACAGTTTCAGCTGCTGCTGAAGGTCATGAATTGAGCCTGCACTGCTTTGCAGTTTCTCTTGCACCAGTGGGTCTTCCTCCAGTCTGACCATTTCAATCACTCCACTGGTTCCAAGAATACATGGGAGACTTAAGAATACTTCACTGTTTATATTGCAACATCCCTGAAACAACACACAGAGAATGCTGTCACACACACAGTTATTTGTTTCTGCTGCAGCTACACAGAAGCGTACAACTACACAAAATGACTTGATGATTTTAATTGAGCAAGGATATTCCAACACATGCCATGTCTGGATAGGTCAAATTCCATTTACTTTAGATACTGTGCAGTGGGTTACTGTATAGAAAGTGTATAATATTACTGTGCAGATAGAAATTTGTGAACCATGCCACACTTGGGGATTTTTTCCAAGACAGATAGATCTCTGTAATGCAGACAGTTTATACCACTAAACACCATTTTTTAGCTAGAACAAGCAGGAACATTTCATAGTACAGTATCATTAGTTCTTCTAGAATTGAATAAAATAAATTAAATAATACAGCCTAAGAACTGGGGAAAATTTTTCAAATATCGATCCCATACAGATTCTGCAAAAGATTTCATGAAACTTATATCCCTATAATTCAAGTTTACACTGTAGATTTGTGTTTATTTTTGGAAGCTGGGAAATTTTACATTCTGTAGATACTTTAAGAGACTTGTCACCCCTCTGTATCTATATTTAGTTCAGAAGTGATTAAAAACTTCACTTGAAACATAATGATTTAATTAGGTATGTGCTTGTACTCAATAAAATAAGCAGCCAGCTCAACTTCCCTGCACAGGGACATGCAAATTGTCCTTCTGAAGGCTCTAAATTGAAGCAACAAATAAATCTTTCTACATGGATTTTCTCATCCTATGGAATGATGTTATGCTTTAGTGAAGCCTCTTAGAAGAAACTTCAAACAAAATTCAGTCTACAATTTTAACTTAACTATTGCTTCACAATCTTCTCCTCTTAAGGAAAGTCCCAAGGAGTAAAAAAGCAGCTTTTTCAAACTTAATCAAATAAAATACTGGCAGAAAATGCATTTTATACTTTCAGAAAAGATACAAAATTCCTTTGCCACCCCAAAAAAAATCTACATTCAATATTGAGCACTCTGGAACTACAACTCACATTTCATTTGCCAAATCCAGCTATTCCAGGGGTGCTGGGCAGCAGCCTTAAATATACTTTCTCTCTGGACTTGTATTTTTAGGAGAGTAATTCGCTTTTAGTATTGGTTTCAGATTAAAACAGCAAGTGATTTTTGCTCATTTTTGTGACTTGAGACTAGAATTTAAAGTTGTTGTTGGAAGAAAGTAATGGCAGTAGCACTACTTCAGAACACTGAGATGTCTGTGCTGCTAAAATTAATGGTCATAATAATATAATTACAGTGCCATCCCAAAGGTATTAATAGCACATTTACCTTTGCCAGAGTGGATACAGAATGAACCTTTCTTTTATCTTTCAGAATGCTGTCAGCCAGATCAGCAATTGAGAGCCCAACAGACCAAGACCTCTGACCTTTTCCCTTTAGGACTTCCATAGCTCTATACATAAACCAGGAAAAGGAGAAAAACTTGATGTTTAGATTGTAATTATTCTTATTTTGGTTTTTATGTAAAACCCAAAGTACAGGTTTAAGTGTACCATATCAGATAAAGTCTACTAAAAAATATGATTCTCTGTTCTGGAATAAAGAACTGCTGGAAAGAATTTCTCCACAAATTTTTTTCTTCACACTCATGACAATTCTCCATTCTGACAAGAGATATAAGTGATAATTAAATTAGTTAAATGCATCCAAACTGGGGCTTTGCTTTGAAGCAAATGCTTCCAACACAAAGTTTGAGAAAAGTGGGCCAGAAGGCTTGTCTAGTATTTGTTTTAAAGACACAATCAAACAGCTCTGATATTCTGCTGTATATTGTGGTGTCTCCTTACATTGCCACAGGCACAATGTTAGTAAGAATTTCAGAAAAACAGAATACACATCCATAAAACTGAATGACAACTTGACCTACAATTTCATATAAACTCCATGTATGAACATTTTAGAGCAAGCTTCCCCCACTTCATAAAGAGCTGAAGAACATGTAAACATCAAGGGCCTAAACATGAAGGGGAAAAGGAAGGTTATAATGGTGCTACCTGTTAGCCACCTGTTCCCTTGAGTTATGAGCAGCCATTGCTTCTGTTTGATTTGCAACTACTTTACAGCTGGTCCATGATGGCACTAAATAGAAACAACCAAAAAAAAAAAAAAAAAGCATTTGAAGTTGTGGTTTGTTTTGGGTTTTTTTCTCGCTGTGATAAATGGCAAATACTTTTGCTACTACTCCACATCTACAGACTTTGGTACCCCAAAACTGTATTACTTAAAGCCATTATTATGAGAATTTACCACTCTTCTTATTACTTTTCTCATTACCTTCATTACTTTTCTCAATTATTCTTTCATTATTAAGTTACTTAGGCACTGCCAGGACATTACATGCTCACAGTCATACTAAAGCATCACTTTACCTTTGTCTTCCCCTCGTTCACCAATAATCCAGGCATCTTTTGCCAGTACCTCTGCTTTCAAAAGATTGGTCAGGATGTACTGAAATCTCTCTGAATCGAGGTTGGCACCGACTCCAATTACTCTGCTTTTGGGAAATGAGCTCAGTTTCCATGATACAAACGTCATTACTTCAACTAAATGTCAAAGAAAAAAACAGGTTGCCAGTGAAGGATCCCTCAAAATTTAACTCAACCACAATTTTGAATCATCATTACAAAAAACTCTAGACTTCTTTACTTTAGAAAAGGCATAAACATGTAAGAACATATTGATAGTTTATTTCAACTAAAACATAAAGTTGGGTGGGGAAGAAGTGAAAAAATAAGAACAATAATGGTAAGAGAGTAAGAAGAGCTGTCTTCAATGCATTAAAGGATAGAGGCTCACACTTCTTTCCCTTTCCTAAGCAGTGATTTTGCTTTGTCTTAGTTCACAGTGCCACTGACCTGGAAATTTAAACCTTCCACCAAAACCTAGCTGCAATATTTCCTATTAATGCTATACTTTGTATATGAGTAGCTTGTGTGTGTGATCATATGGCACATAACACACATGGATCTATCCTTCCTGCACAGGAGAAATGTGCACATAAAACTCACAACTGACAAGACAACAGCTAATGGATGCTAATGATGTAGACACAGGTTGAAACTATGCACAGAAACATTAGAAATACATACCTGTTACACAAAACAAAGAACATTATTTTCTTTTATCTTGGTAACAGTAAAGAAAAAACCCTCAAAGACAGTGTCCTGCTCAAAGCTGAAAAGGAAAACATCTTTCAGAGTAGCAAGAATTTTTGACTAGCCAGGGTGTATTCAGCAGTAACATTTTTAAAGCAGGCCAGAGAAAAAGTGAGGTGAGGGACAGAACATTGTGCAGAGTACCAGCATACCTGGATGAGAAGCAACAAGGAGAACAGCATTCTGACTGTAGTGGGATACTGCTGGAATAATTCCTCTGAACAAATCCACATTGCTTTGTATAACATCGAGGTAAGTCTGGGCATTACCCAGAGAATTAACTGTAAGCACCACAACTTTGGAATCAGCTGAAGCAGAAAAATCTGAAAAAATAAAGAAAACATATTTGAAATTTATGTCATTTTATTGAGTTTTGGATGCAAAATCAAGAGCTGTTCTAAAGGCTGAACTACAGCATCCAGCTTAATTAGGGATTTTTTGCCTCCTGTCCCCCTCATACCCTCAGTGTGCAATTTGGGGCACTTCCACACAGCTCTCCCACAGGACTACTTTCCTGTTTTATAGGTGCACAAAAGGAAGACTACAATTTGTCCAAGATTACAGAGCAGAGACCAGAAAACATCTAGACAGCTTTGACAGATAAACTTTTCCAAGTTTTCTTAGCAAGCAAGAAAAAAAAAATTCCATGAAAAGGCTCCTTAACTTTTATTCCAATTGTTACAGAAGGAGAAAGACTTTTACTCCTTTATCTGAGACTTGTATAATTTTTGATCTTATACTTTAATCGAGGGCATGTAGACAACCATGAAAAGCCCTCCAAAAGACTATTTATTAACTCAAATAAATGACAAACTGCATTTATTAGCCCAAAGAAACACACAACCATGCTTGCTGCAGGAATTTCTAAGTCAAAGCTGCCTTGAGCAGGTATTTCTGAATATCTGAGTGTCACACAGGTGATCAGCCTGGACACAGAAATAGGGTCATTTGTCTGTTGCACCACTTTTGGAACCAGCTGAAGCCAGAGCAGAGGTCTAATGCACTGACAAATTAAAACCATACTAAGCAGGATATAATTAATACCAGCTTGCCCCAAACCTTTAACAGGTGACAGTATAGAGACATTTTGTGGTACTGTAGCACTACCAAGCTTCTTATACCACAGCTAAATGCAAACATGTAACAGGCAAGCACAGAGGCACAAACAGATTTGTGGTACAGCTGCACAAGCAGGGTTCAGGAAAAACGGTGTGCTAGCAGTAAAACCTGCAAGGTAAGATCAAACAATGTACAGCAGGCAATGCCAGGTGCAGAATAAACTACAAAGATGCCTGGTGGCACCAGAACAAGTCCCTGCCCCCAAAATAAGATAAATTAAAAGAGAAGCACAAGAAAACCCCTCGTTTCATCTCGAAAGGGGTGCAAGGAACATGGAAACATGACACGTAAGCAAGGGAGAATGTTACTCAATTCAGTTCCAGCTTTGCCTGTGGAAAAACTTCTGAGCTGTATGGCCTAAGCAAGAGCAACCATCAAAGACCATCAAAGGCTGTAACTAATCACTAATTACAGAGACATGGCACAGACTCTGGAATTGTATGCTCACAGCTGACTGAGGACAAGGTTATTACAAAGGCATTTTTGGAGTATGCAGAGTATGATAGAAATTAAGGACTCACTATTGGCTATGTGCATGTTTAATGAACATCAAGCCAGGAAAGCAGCACTTTGAAACACACCTTTATTTGTCAGCCTTTTGAGGACTGCCTTCACAGCCTTCACTAATTCCTATGCAAATATTCCCCCCCTTCCCTCCCTCTCTCTGCCCATGACACAGAAGTTCTAGCCTGGCTTCTTGGTGTTTCTGCATGAGTCCAATTTCAGCATCAGCCTCTTACCTGCAAGTACAGGCTTTTAAAAAAAGACAGCCTGTGTGCCACTGTATCTCCCCAGGTGTCCTGCTCTTGTTAAGATGAACACAGGCACACACAATACAGCACCCACTGCTGTTCCAGAAACATCTCATACCTTTGCTGATCTCCACATTTGGCACAGCAAAAATCTCCAAATCCATGGTCCCTCCTTTTGCTGCACCTTCAGAAAGATCCAAAAGAACCACCTTGTCTGCAACATCCTGTATGAATAAAAAAAATAACACAGACCAATAATAAACCAAAACAAAACTTGTTCTTGGGGGAGTGAGGAATAAAACCCAAGATTCCTCCCATTTCATTGCTTGCTGTACTGTGTACAAATCAAACAAAATTACAGCCAAATCACAAGGAAAAGGACTTAGTTTAGGAAGTCTAACTGGAAAAAAAACACATTACAAAATGAACAAAAACCTCACAAAACTGTATCTGGGAAGTCAAGGTTGTTGACATGACTGTTGTGTCTAACCTACAGCTGTGATGAAGTACAGCCCATCTACAGACTATCCTCTTCCAGGGAACTAGGAGATCCCAGTTGTAAGAGGCCACTGCTGAGACAGGAATCCTTTAGGGATTTTCAAAGTTAGTGAATTCAATATTCAACTCTTTGAATTAAAAAAGCTGACTGAGAAACTAGGGCAGAAAACTAACAACTGTGCATGTCCATAAGTTAACTGAAGAGACAAGTGACCTAAGCAGTGACAGTTGTTAAAACTGATGAGGCATTCCTCAGCATCAGATATTAAGAATTAGATTGGAATCCTCTCTCAATTTTAATCAAGTCTCTTGCTATTTTTAATAGTTATGTACCTTTGCTGCAACTGCTAGTACACATGCAATGCCAAGATCTCCAGCTCCAACAACAGTAATTTTGTTAGAACATCCTTCATTTCTGCCTCCAGTTTTACTCCTTGATTTCATGTCAGTCTCTCCTGCAATTAAAAGAAAACCACAGACTTAGGTGCTGGTCCACACTGCATCAATATAAGTATTGCTGCTTCATAAAGGATCATGGTTGTGCCAGTGCTAAATCAAGTAACTTGGACTTTTTCAAAACAGCAGTTTTCTGACCACAGAAAATCCATCACAACTTGCAAGGTGTAAAACAAATATTCCTTTCTAGACAGGAATGTTTTTTTCACTAAGGAGAAACAGATGAACATGATAATATCAAGAAGCTGAACACTAATACCACAAAACCAGCACTCCCTTTGCTGCTGTTACAGGTGTACATACAGACCATGGCCATAAAATTTGTAACATATAAACCATGTAGGTTTCTTTGTGACATCAAGTAATGACAATGAGTGAATATATTTTATAAGAACATTAGAAATGAGTTCATGAAAACATCCCCACCTTCAGTAATCTTTGCAATGTAGGAGAGAAGTTCTGATTGCCTGGCTGCATCAGAAGATGATAGTGAGTACAAAGGGAGCTCTTCCTCAAACTTTGCAATCATTTCCTTGATTAATCCAATGAGAGTTGATTTAGGCTGAAATACAGCAGACAAACAGAAGACAAAACAGCTGAACACCTATTTCATATAGTGGTATCAGCTGTGAACTGCCAGAGCCATACAAAATTTAATCAAATTATAAATAATGACACTCTTAACACTTACACAAACACCTAAGGGAGAGAAAAGCATCACTCTGAGAAGATACTTTCCAAACAGGAGTATGGATCAAAAGGAATTTAACAAAAGGAATTCTAAAATTGAAATTGCTAGTGCTAGTAGTTTTTGAAGGCATCCATAAATATATGGAAGCCTTTGATACAGCCCCATGCAGTATTATGGAAGGGACAAATCCTAGCTAAAGAGAAGTTAGTTCAGTCTTCACAGATGAGCTCAAATGCCCAGAGCTCTGGCAATGCAGTCCTCCTCCAGGCAAAACACACTTTGTGAAGTCAGCAGAAGTTCCCTTAGCAATTTCTGTATCAATAATGTAAAGTACAGCCCATTCATTTCAAAAAGCTGGCATTCATTAAATAATTTTTACTGGCCTGGCAGTCATATTTAAGTGAATAATTTAATACAGTGCACAAAATTATTTAGCAACAGCAGTGACTTCTGAGTGTCTGTGCTGTTTCAGAGTTCTGCCAAAAGAGACACACCCAAAAGGCAGAAACTTCCATTGAACTTTCCTGCGGGATACTCAACTGGTCTGACTACTCACAGCAACAAAGTATCACGAGGCTTACACTGCTTTGGAAAGAATCTGTCCCTTTTTTCCTTAAAATCACTTCCAACTGCCTTTACAAGCCTGAGACTGCCTGAAAGCTCCAGTATTGCCAATGCTTCCCTCCCCTGTCAGCCACTCCACCTCTTACATGGCTCCAGTTCTGCAGGTAGGGCAAATAAATCCTGCCCCGAGCATCAACGTGTTTCCCCACTGCAATGCCCATGTTTGCAGTCGGCTTCAGGAAGCAAATGGGGGGAGCAAAGGGATGAGAATCCAGGATCCACAGACAAATAGGTATGTTATAGGAATTACCTGTTTGACACAAAATAAAAGCCATTACCAACTTCTGCACTGACAAGAGGCACTAAAGACCAGCTGTGTGTGTGATGTGATTCACACTTCGTAATGACAAAGGAAAAAAGCCTGACAGATCACTGCCAGATTCACACTGGAAAACATTGATATTATTTAGGCCAATTAACAAAACCAGACTTGTCTGGATCAACTAGAAGTGCTACTCATTGTGCCTTTCTTAATATAAAGCTCTTGTTGTTGTTTTGCTGGTTCCCAGGGGCCTCTCTCAGCCTTTTCCCAGCAAAGAAAGGTTTCAGATACATATATATATATTTCATACTTATTTTATGACTTAACACCTAGTGCAAAAAAGCATCTATAAAGAGCTTAGTATCAGACTTCAAAGGTTTTAAGCTGAAAATTAAAAATTGCCTTCAAGTTATTTTTGGACACTTGTCTGTACAAGTGTAGGTCTCAAAGAGTTCACAAAAGCTCCATTAGCACCAAAGAATTCGCCAACATGGTCTCAAACAACACCAGTTTTTAAACAGTTAATTTACTTATTTAATTAATAGCACCTTATTTCAGCATCTGTGCACTTGTTTGTGCAGTAGAAGTGACTTCTGCCAATGCAAACAAAATATTTTCTAGTCCTCTTTGAAGACACTGCACAGTGAACTGTTAAGAGGCAGCACCCAACATATTTTACATTTACATTCATAACTGGCAATAAAATGACGTTTGACTTATCTTACCATATTTCACTGGAACAGTGCCACTAAAATTCAGGAGGTCCTTCTGAGATCCATCCTTGAAGGCTGAAATGAAAAACACAATTAAAAAACAACAACAAGAAGTCCTTTCAAAGCAATCCCATCCACAACTACAAATTTACAACAGCGATTTTCTTTAGAAATCAAATTCACTGCTCCTGAAAGAATAAAGACTAGAATGTTACTAAGGTCCCCACCACCTTTAAAAATATTTCCTTAATGAAATTATTACAAAAATGGCATTGGTATAGCTAAACACATCATTAGTCTGAAAAACCCTTGTCCTGTGTAGTTCTGATGTTGTGGGAATTTCCAGTCAGGCTGATGGATTCCAGAAGTCACACTCTATAAGCTAAAGCCATCAAAATACTTTCAATACAATAATGAAATATGGGAAAAATGGTGCTACACATAAAGATTTTGAAGCATCACTTTTCTATAATTACAGACAAGTTGAAGTAAGATGAAGTAAATGAGTTGCTAAGTTTTTTATATGTATGTGCTCTTGGAAGGGCATTCAGGAACAGTAAAGTGGCAGGAGAAATTTTACTGCAAGTCAGCATAAAGACAGGAACACAACAGAAATATATTCACATTCTATTACACACAGTCTGCATTTGTGGCAAGTATGAATCCCCACAAATAGTTCAGAGTAAGTGTATCACTTCTTACTGTATGTGTTCATGGAGAACGTGAAGTTGGGGTAGGTCTTGCTAACACTCTTCAGCTCTTCTATGGTCAGGTCTCTGAACTTATACTGGGAAGGGGGAGAAAAAAAATAAGGAAAAAAAATTCACTTCAAAGGCTTCAGTACAAGAGATAGGGGAAAGGACACTACAGAAGGCATAAAAACAAGAAGGGGAAGGTAATAATTACTTTTAATATTGTAAATAGTTTTCATGTGAAATAAATTATCAAAAAGAATTGATTACAAAAAAGCTTTGAAACTATTGCAGGTCTGCTGTTGCTACATAAGAGATCTGAAATTCTGAACATCACTCCTTATATACCATTTCTTCCCCTTTACAGCTGTGTGAGCAGAAGTTTAGGAAAATTTAGTCTCCTCTGCACACATTAAAAATAATATAAAAAATATGAACCTCTTAGAAAAAGGAGGTTATTTTCAGCACGCATTTTAGAAGAGTTTGCCAAGATGTCACTTTCCACAAACGTGTCAAATGTGTAAGCAATTAGCCTCTGGATTTTTTTTTTTTTTAATTTTTAAACTGTTCTTGAGAGCTGAGAAAATGAATCACTGCTGTTCCATTGAGACATTGTCCCCAGCCAGTCCAATACCTGAACTTCCAAGAGATTTGCATCCTCTGACATCCCAAAGTTACAAAGAGTATTTTTCCATATCCTAGATTAGAGCCTCCACCTCTCATTTAGGAAACCTGGTGCTGGTTTTTTGGAACCCTTGCCTAAGCAAACAAAACTGCTGCCTAACAGTGGTTTAAAGAGCTGCTCACTGCCCTGGAATAATCATCACAAAACAGTAGCTAAAATCGAATTTGTCTTCAGTCTGTCACCCCGGCAGCAGTGCGACAGCCATGGGCACGGCACAGTTATTTTCTGTCTACAGGAAAACACAGAGCTGCTGACAAGAAACACCTTTCAGTCAGCTTCTCCCCATCACCGGATTCTGCAAAGTCATGCAGAAGAAAATGTAAAAGAAGCCAATGTTCCCTAATTATGAATGTCTACACAAACTTGCGACATTTTTTGGAGGCGTTGACAGATCTGGTTGTGAAACCAAAGTCATCCTTCCCCAGCTCGCCTCCTTCTATTCCTAATACGAAACGAGGCATTCCTATCGAATAGTTTGTCCTCTCTAAAGCCCACAGGATTACGGGGTGACTCAGACCCAGACCTTCCTCATTCGGCATGCCCAAAGCTTAAAGTGCCTCACATGGACATTAAAACGCTCAGAGGGATGCTACAACAACGCGTCTGCGGAGGCGCCTACGCGGGGAACGCCACCAGAGAAAAGAAGAGTTCTCAATTTCCGAGGAGCGAAGAGTGCGGTTTCAGCCGGGAGGGCCGGCGATCGACTGATAACCTGCACAGAGCCCGGCTGCAGCAGGGCAGGCAGCGCGGACACCGGGACGGGACGGGACGGGAGTCGCTGGGCAGCAGCCGCCGCCAGGACCCCACCGCCCTTCCC
>VYXF01005255.1:260726-285012 GCA_013397295.1 Polioptila caerulea | reverse complement strand
TAGAACCACAAACTATGCTGAGTTGGATCATTGGACTCACCAGGATCACGGAGTCCAGCTCCTGGCGCTGCACAGGACACCCCAGGAGTCACAGCCTGTCCTGGAGTCACAGCCTGTGCCTGAGAGCAGTGTCCAAATGCTCCTTGGGCTCTGTCAGGCTGGTGCTGTGAGCACTGCCCTGGGGAGCTGTTCCACTGCCCAGCCACCCTCTGGGGGAAGAACCTTCTCCTGATATCCAACCTAAACCTCCCCTGACAACGTCATGCCCTTTCCTCGGTCCTGTCACTGGTCACCACAGACCGACATCAGTATCTGCACCCCTGCTTCCCCTCGTGAGGAAGTTGTAGACTGCAATGCCGTCTCCTCTGAGTCTTCAGGCTGAACAAGCCAAGTGACCTCATCCACTGCTACATCTTCCCCTCCAGACCTTTCACCATCCTTGAGACCCTACACAGATATTTTAGGCATGTGGGCATTTCTTCCCTCTGTGTTGACAGTATCAAAACTGATCTGCAACTTCATAGAATTACAAGTATGTAAATACAAACCTGGCATGAATTTATTTCCCTGCATTAGTCTCTTATGTTTTAAGCCTCTCTACCACACAGCAGAGAGACCAGAAAACTGCCTTTTGGAAAGTGGGCCATGCAAGTCGGATGGCCAATTCAGTGGCAAACACAGTAGGTTCAGCAAGGTAAATGGTGACAAATGCCAGTTCTCTCCCCCTAACTGACCAGAAAACTGACAGAACAGAACAGACCAAGCACGATAGTAGCACGCTTTTACAAGGAGCAAGATATTGAGAATGCTCATACAAATTTTTTCTCCCTCACTGATATGAGGCCTGAAGCAGACAGTGACAGAGCACAGGTTGTTGATACAGCCACAGCAGAAAATAATTCGGTTCAGAACCACCTTCACTAAGCTTCTCCATCATGTTTAATGATGCTGATTCTGCTTCTGTGCTGAAATTGTTGTGTGTGATGTAATGAACGACGTTACAGTTTCAACGTTCAGTTTGGAAAGTAGCACAAGATCAGTCCTTCAGGAACTGGCATTGCAGATTCCAGCAAGTGCTACACATCATTTGCCCAGCAAACACAGAACCTCTTCAGTTAAACTGTTACAGAATGATCGGCATGAACTTTATCTAAACTTTTTAAGAGATTTTTTGAAAATAATTTTGTTTCACAAAGGTCTTAGCATAGACTAATGTTAGAGAATAAAACATTCCTTTTAAATTTTTAATCTCAAGCATCTACATTTTTTATTTCTTATTTCACGGTAAAAACAACTGGGGAAGTCTGCTGGATATTTACAGTTATTAGTAAGTCTGATGTTTGGAAACATTTTTAAAATCTCTGTGTTCATACATAACCAAAACAATCACAGCAACCAGGACAGTGACCACATCTCCATGGCAGTGACACACTGCTGCTGGTTGTAGTGTTACTATTTGAGGCTTACAAGTCACGCTTGACAAAGCTTGCACCTAAACTACAGATTCAGATTTCTTAGTACTCACTGTTCAAATTCATTTCAGTTCCAGGCTGGGTCTGTGCCCTTTGACTCAAAACCTTCTCTAAACATCATTTGCAATGAATAACTCTGTATTACATCAACAGAGTATTGCCAGCTAATCTCTAGGTAATGAAATGTCTTGTTAGCAGGCTAACACACAGCCTTGCTACCCCGTGTACCCTCTAGTAGCTCCTCTGCCCCCATCACTGGGAACACTCTTCCAAATGAAGCCATAGAATTTTGCATTCTTACCAAACAAGCTGTAGAAATTCTCCCAAACTCGGATTTATCAACCAGTACATCCAGCTGTTACATTATTACACCTCCACACTGCATAAAAGGTTGTCACCCTATGTATTAAAACCCAGCGNATTTATCAACCAGTACATCCAGCTGTTACATTATTACAACTCCACACTGCATAAAAGGTCACCCTATGAATTAAAACCCAGCATTTTGCCAGCAGTACAGATCATCTTCCTGACCAAAATGTTTTCTTTGAGACTTAGTAGAAAAGTTAAGATGGCTAATGAAACAGAAAATAGACTGCAATTCCTCATGTGCTAAGGGAGAGGGCAAAGCAAAATGAGTCTTGGGGTGACATGGATCTTGTCTGGCAGCATACAGCTTTGGAATTTTACTCAGCTCTACACAAGAGGAAAATGACATCATTTCTACAGCCTCAAACCTTCATACACTAAATTCTAGTCTCATTATTCTGCTTGCCTGTGAACATCCTGTATCTATAGGGATGCTAGCTTAGAGCAAAGCCAAGGAAAAGAATTCTCATCTATAGGAAACTACAACCCAGGAAACATTTTAAAGGATTTTCTCCAGTGGAGAAAATGATGCAATGCTATGAGAGTTGTCTAAATTAACTTAAGAGTAATGGAATGAAAATTACAAATTCAACTTGCAAATATTAAATGCTATGGGAAAAATGTGCGCTTCTGAAACATACTTGAGTGATCATCCCAGATACCAAAGACTGGGAAATAAACGCAGATCAATCACAACACAAGTGGCAGGAGCAAGCTTCCTAACCAAACACAAACCACCTTCGGCTCTGGGAATATCATGACTAAGATCTCAGCATTCCCCTTTGTCCTGAACAAGCTGCAAGTCACCCCTGTGTGTGATCTACACTGGGACTATTTTATATGTCATACCAATCACTTCCAAAGCACAACCAGCCAAGGCTGGATTTAAGCCAGCAGCTGTGAGTACATCAGCCCTCATTGCCAATTCTAAAGACAGTGAAGAGACTCCACAAAATAGTTACATTCTCCTGCCAGCTTCAGCATCCCGCACTGCTGGTAAACAGGGCTCTCCATAGCCCTGGGCCACGCCATGCACCGTGTGCTGCCATTGCCACACTCCCTTTGTGCACAGCTGGCAAACAGAAGCCAGGCTAAAAAAGGGGTTGCTGGCTCCCTCCTTTTGGCTGGGAAGAGGGTGGTAACAGCAGCACATCCCTCTGCCTGAACTCTCAGCATTCACCTTGTGGGACTGGGTGCCTGTCTGCGTATCATTTACAGTCACATTTGACACCACCACGGAGGTCTCAGAAACCCTTCCTGCACAGTCTGTGAATCATGATTCAAGAACCAGACAAAGTGTCCCTCCTGTCCAAAAATAACTGCAATCAGTGTTATTCTTCTGCTACAGAGCAGCAGGTCAATCCACAGATGCTCTCTTCTACCATACACATTTGTCTGGTCAACTCTTGACACACTGGACGTGTGTAAGGACCACAAGGCATCCATACAACACAAGAGCTGGAAGAAGGTGGCAGGGAGAACTATTGCCTTATCATGATAGGGAGCTGAGGGCAGACCCACAACAAACATCTTGTACCTTTAGCTGCACAATTCAGGGAAGCAGCTTACCTCTCCTGAAGAAATCCACCAGACAGGTTTAATACACGGAAAAGTGCATGTAAGGCACTCAAACAGCCTTTTGTACTGTGTGTTCACAGGTATGTGTTCAGTTATTCACATGCACTACAAAACCTGGGACTCTACACTCAAGTGCTTTTTAAATCAGAATCAAGCCACCTCATTCAACCAAAAAAAACATACTGAAGCTCTTGATTCTTGAAATGGTTGATTGCCATCAACTTTCAAACAGAGTATGAGAGATGGCATCAGACACTTGCCTGTTCTCAAGCAAGGAACATTGCAAAAGTTACATCTGGGATATAAAAAAAGACCTGAATTTGCCAGTGGAGGAAGAAGGATGTAGGCAAAACCACGTCTCCCATGAAGAACCAGACAGACAGAGGAACCCTAAAAGCAAATTAAGCACTACGTGGTATGGAAAAACAGAACTATTAGTTGTGCACAGAGAAGTCCAAACTAAACTCATGACAAAATTGAATGCTTCAGGAATGACCTCTGTCCTTAATTTCATTCCACAGAGTATGGTAAGCATGGTACCTCAAAGGCTTTTTAGATTCCCAGGCTGATGGAAAAATAAATGTTTCCACATGCAGTTCCACAGGTAAGAAGAGGCTATCTATGGGATAAATTAATTGTAGTTCTATCTCGTGGAACTGAAATGTTATTCCAAACAAGCTACAACTAAAAGCTGTCCTCAAACAAGGCAAACCTGTAATTACTGCTTTTTCCCTCAATCTGAATTAAATAATTTTGCTTCCAGAAGTAGCTTTACTGGCTGGGTTAAGATAATAACTCAATGTAGAACCACCCTCCACCTGAACAGAGCACCTTCGCCTTGAAATAATGGCTGAGAGTGACTGATCACAGCTATTAAAATACATTAAATATCTCAAGGGAATTCCATACAAGGTAATTCCAAAGAAGGTAAGATTTCATGCCTTCAACACAAGGCACTCATAGGACACATTAAATGTAGATTTGCAATATTTTAAAAGAATATTTTTTTAAGCACAGGACTATGTAAGCATTGCTGTTCCTTAAAAGGCAGGTGAGCTCAATGTGTATCCATTCATCCATTTGGAAGTGGGTCACAGTACCAGCTGATCCAAACAGATCATTTACTCCCACCATCAAAGCAGAAAACCCCTCCAGAGGAGACAGCCACCAAGGGAATTCAGACTCCTTACATGGGAATATGGAGACCCAAGAAGGATGCTGCTTGTGAACACTTCAAATGCAAAAGATTAAAGGCAATGGGCACACTTGGGTATATGATCACTCTAAATAGATATTATTCCTCCAAGTACATACTATATCACAGCCTAAACTGCAGGAGACACCAGGAACTTCCAGATCTCTTCTAAAGGTTTAAGTGACTCCATTCCATTTTTCATATCTTCTTGCTGGCTGCATGAGAACCATTCTTTGAGAACATGCAGACTGACACTGCTGTATGTGAGAGCTCAGGGGAAACAGCAGAAAGTAATTCTGATAAATCTTCCATAAAAGTAAACGAATGAGAAATAGCAGTAAAATGTTTAATGCCTGTAATTTATTGTATACATACTCTGCAAAATTTATATGCATTTGGTGTGTGCTAAAGTATACACTTCCTAGACAGCACCAGAGAGCAGGTAAGCTATGTACGAGTTTTTAACCTGATTTGTCACATTGTGTAAAAAGACACTGTGCACACATGATATCCCCAAAGGAAAAAAATCATTGGCTAAAACTAGAAGCACCCTTATTTACACACTAACACTTTAATATTGTGTCACACCCACTCACCAAAATAAATAGAATTACATTCATCACAATTTAAACAGCAGTCTCTCCATATATTTATTTTTTTTCTGACATGTTTTGGTCTCCAGAAATATGCTATATCTAGAAATATGCATCAGCTACTAGATTATGTTACAAAATGCAAAAAAGAAAAAAAATTAGAAAATTAGTTTTCCTGGTCAATATTTTGGGCTTTACACAAAAATAAATCCAGATTTCCATAGAGATCTCATATACTTCTTGAAACATTTTTATTTTAAAGCACAGCACAGAGTTGCACACTAAGGCTTCCTGTGATATGCAAAACCCTGGCCTCCAAAAGACATTGCTGTAAAGTGAAATACAGCTCAAGTGTAAATACAAGACATTTTCAAAAAGTAGTCATCAATAGAAAGTGCCCTTCATTTGATTTAGCATTAGCAGTAAAGAAGTAGCTACCTTAGTTGTGCAATCAAAGCCAGACCTGGAAGGGTTTTATGAAAAGTACGTCATCTCACACTCTCAACTTCAAGGATACAGAAACTGAGATGGCAGAAACCAACCTTTTTATCCTCTTACATTCATTATTTTTTGACACAATTTAGTAAAAAGGCACATTGTCAAACAGTGAATTAGAAGTCTAAAAACCAAACCAGAATTTCTTTAAATACAATTAAATCATTAGCTGAACATCTAATCCTGATAAACCAATGTAAGCATTCTTCCAGTTTTTCTTCACCTCAAATTCAGATGCACTTTTGAAGTAATGAAATACTGTCATTAGATGAACACTATTAATCTGGCAAACAGTAAACAGGTTCTTGGATACAAGGTCAGGAATTAAAACTGAGTTTAGTTCCTTCCTAGCTGACATACAAATTTGCAAGCACATAAAAAGCCAAACATTTGTACAAAATAGGAAACTCATCAGCATCCCATGCCAATTATGAGAAAGTACTTCTTGACTGTAAAATTACAAATGTGTCCTTGAATGATTTTTCATATGAAATAGACAGAATTTAAGCAATGATCACTGTGTGAAGAAAGTTACACAGTGTCTTAGGGAGGCTAGCAGAGTACATTCCAGTCACCATCTAAATGACAAAGTGCTTTACAGATTAAGAAGTTGAACTGATCTTGCATGGTTAAATCATCAGAAAGTGGTGAAATAATCAGGTTTTTCTTAACCTGTATTTGTCTGAAATGCAGATTTCTTTCCCAACTGAACCAATTTCAACTTAATATATTTCTTTTGCTTCATAAGAGACTTTTTTTCTCCCCAACCAGGCAGGAAGTTCTCACAGATGATATAGCTGTCTGGGTTCATGGATCTCAAGTCTTTCTTCAGCTAAAAAGAATTAAGAAGTACAAACCCAGAACTTGATCATGGTCCCAAAGTTCAATGTCCTGAATGGGTAATTCTAAAAACCAGGAAATCTCCAACAGGAAATTTGAGATGGTCCCAATGCAGTAGAGAATACAACACACTCCTAGACAGTGAGGTTACACTATCTTGCCTGCTCTCAGGTGCATACACTGAGAAACAGTTTTTGATAGTTAATAGAGAAAGTCAAAACCACAGAGGTGCAACAATGGTATCTTCACCTGGGCTCCATGGTAGCTAATACTGAGATAGTCTATAGAATCTATACCAGTAGCTTACCTCAGTGTTTTGCTGAGGCAGTGCAATGGTACACCATTGACAGAAAACATCTTAAAAAGGCAAAGCTGTTTTTTCTTACATTAAGAATCGGATGTTTAAACTTGAGCAGCTTCCAAGACTTCCTGTTCCTTACAGGTTGCTATCTGAACTGCTTCCTAGAAGCAGCCCTGTTAAGAATAGCCCCAACTGGAAAGGTTCCTTTGTTGGTTTCCCATGAGGCAATTTTTCCTTTTTCCCCACCCCCAACCAACACCCAAAGCCCTTTCTGTACTTTTTAAATTATTTCTAGCATTCAAACATAATGCCCTGAAGCAGCTGAAGGCCATGCTACCAGTGGAGTCCTGAGCTCAAGGCAAAGCTGAGTAGTGACACTGGTGAGCTTTGAAGGGCAACTTGGGGAAATCCAAGTAGATGCAACACCAGATTTGAGCTTCAGGTCTCAGTGCAACTCCCGTAGACTCATATGAACCCTATGCTGATTGTAAACAAATTCAGTTACTGAAACAAACAGTCTTTAAGTGCATAGTCAGAAATAATGTGCAAATATGGGCATTAAGATAAGTAACTGAACTAACTCTCCTGCTATACATATTACTTTGGATTTTTGGCTTGCTGAAGTCAATCACAAGTATTAGCTAGTTAACATGATGTTAATATTGAAAAGCTGCAAATGCATTCTAACAAAACTTAATTATGATATTCTTTCTGAACAGTAAAACTAATTGGATAAATGACTGCTTCACATTTAAAATACTTTAACCATCGGATGTTTAATGCAAGAAAAAACACAATTTGTAAAAGTAGCAGAAGCTGTTAAACAAATCTGAAGATTTACAGGGCAGGAGAAGAATTCCCAAGTATATGCTTGAGCCCAAAAGCACAGGTTATATACAAACAATAGAAATTTCTGTTTTCTGGGTGTGTGTTTCTCATACTGAATTAGACTGGCACTGGAATTCCAGACACAGCAAAAGCCAACATAATCTCTTGGCCATATCCATCACTGCACAGTTTGCAAATGACATGCACTTTTCTGTTTAGAAATGAAGAGGTTCAAATTATTTTATGGGTCCTCAAATCAAAAGATCTGCAGCGCTTTTTTGCCTTAAACACCTGTGGGCTGCGGCTGAATTTACACCCAAGCTGCTGCTGTATAGAAGATGACATTTTAACACCTTGAGGCTCATGTTGGGAGACAGGGCAGGATATAGAGCAATCTCTCCAAGTCTCAAGAAATATCAGGGAACAAGAATGCTATTCCTTTCTTTCAAGTGAATGCAAAATTGGTTTACTGGTACATGGCCCACACAGTTCCAAGTCAGTGCATAGCTAGTCAATATTTCTGCTGGCATCTTGAACTGGTTTAATCAATGGAAACATCTATTAATTTTATTCCATTTAATATGCATTAGTGCATTAATTTCTTCATAAAAAAACAACCCTGGCAAGTATTAAAAATAAATATCTTATTTAGGTCAAACTAAAGCCTTGCTTTTCAGTACTTGAATCCCTTTAAATATTCTTTTGCCCTCTAACAAGCAAATGGAAACTGAAGTAGAATAAGAGATGTATGAAGGCAGAGGGGAGCAGAAACATGAACAAAGTCAACACCATGAGTCAGTTAACGTGTCCTCAGCTTCTTAGACTGTCTCTTGCGTTTCAGTTCTTCTTCCTCCCGTCTCAGTTCTTCCAAGTCTTCCTGAACACCGAGTCTCAAGCTGCCAAACAAGATTAAATCCTTTACACTGCTACTCAGGACACGTGAGGTTTTACTTCTACACGCCCAAAAAGCAATGCTTAAAGTACTACAGCTGATTTGAAGAATAATCTCTTAACCAATCTTTAATTATAGAATGAATGCAGCTTTAAGGAATCAAAATTTTTTTTAATCATAAGATCAGAATCAAATAGTTCAAGGCAAAAAGATATGTCATTTTTTTGGTAAAAAAATAAAGCTTGTATAAAAATTAATAAATTTAATATATAAGGTCTTTTTTCTCTCATAAAGCAGCTACTGAAACACATCTGTTGAAAAAGTAAAATTGAATTTAACTCAACTTTCTTATCTCCATTTCCTTTATGCTACATGTGTAGTTAAAAGTGAGTCAGGAATTCAACTCTGCAAAACCTCGCTCTAAGATGTCAACAGAGTTTGGTTAGCAGCAATATCACTTTAAAATTCCATTTATTTCTCCTAACTCCACTTAACAGACTATAGCTTTCCATGGGCTGCAGCTATTCCTCAGGAGCCAGCAGGAATAAGGACACTGACTATAACTTCAAAGATGCAAGTTTCTAATGCTCAACCACCATATAGAAATTTCAGTAGAACAAAAGAATTTGGTGACTCCATGCATTCCAATATTTGGGTTTTTTTATAAAAAATCCTAATAGCTTTCACAAAGCTTGTCCCAATACTCATTTAAAAACGAAGAATCAGTTTATAACATAAGAATTGTGCAGGCCTGAAAGCCAAAACCAACATGACAATATTGTCTTCATAATTTAAATCAGTGACCATAAAAGCTTGGCAACATATTTTTTAGATTTCTTTAGAAATAGACACACATAAAAACAAATAAAATTTCCAGACCTCAAACTAGCAGAATATTGTAATGCTTGCTTAGGACAAATTTAAGGATTTGGAATTTCAACTGAAATGTATAAAAGATTTTAAGAAATTAATTAGTTTTGGTTTTTATTGGTTCTTAACAAGTAAGGTTTGTGATAGATAAGGACATGCATGACTTGTTTAGTGTATCCACCACTGACTATAAATTCCATCCTTTACTTAAGCTTTGTTATAAAAAATCATAAAGCTTATTTAGCTCTGCTGCAAAAAGCAGAGTGGGTATCTGTTAGCTTAGCCCTATGACTTCAGCAACAAGCAAACTTTGCAATTTGCATCTAAGTTCAAATCCATGCATACCTCCTGGCTTCTTCTTTCTGTTGCTCTCTCCAGCTGCTCTCCATGTAACGTAAGGCATAATCACTTTCATCTTTGTACCTGAAAATTAAATATCAGATTTTAGCACATTAAAAAACAGGTAATGAATTAATATTCATTCTTAGGAAGAATAATTACTTGTTCTACTGCATCTTAAAATTGTTACTTTTTTTACCTTTTCCGGTCATAGCCAAATATTTCCCGAATATGTTTTGATATTTCTTCTTGAGGTTCCCCTTCATCTTCAATGAAGTCATCCATTTCAGAGTCATATTCATCATCATCATCGTCATCTTCTATTTGTCTCTTGTAACTAATAGGTGGTCTTCCAAGACCTAGATGACAGGAGAGAGTAAAATCATTAACTAATAACATGAATGTAATTTTAATTTCACATTACTTCTCCTTGCTATACCTTGGGCACAATCGTTTTCTGGGCTTCAAGGTGGAAAACTTCTGCCTCAAATTAATCAGCATTTCTTAGAAACTCAGCAAGAGGAAACACATCCTTTGAGAGAAACTCAACAAGAGGAAACACATCCTTTGAATTGTGCTAGAGGAGACTGGCTATCAGTATCAGCAATGGTATCCTGAGGAAACAACTCAGCAGATATCTGTTCTTTGCTCAGGGTCATCCAGGCACTTATTCACTACACTCCACAGTGCTTGCTCCTCATCAGAAATAAATTTTTAGAACAGCCTGTCACTGATAAGATAAATCTGCCAAAACACTGAAATTTAAAACCTGTGACTGATTTTTCATCTAGTCCTTCAAGAATCTATTATTTAAGACACCACAAAGTTTTATAGACCAACTATTAAGCAATGCTGGAAGCAAATCCTTCAATTCTTTTCCTTCTAACAGCATTCATATACCAGTATCCATCACAGGCTGCTTATTTTCTTTCATGTGATACTTCACACCCCCGTATTTGAAAAATTACAAGCACAGGTAAAAATAAATAAAATAAATTAAAAGCTGCTATATTTAATTTTGTTTCAATTATTAAACTGTTGTAATCTGAGTTTTACTTGGGTTTTTTCCAATTCTTCTCCCCAGTGGGAGACAGGGCAAGCAAGCAGCTGCATGGTATGTAGTTGCCAGTTGGAGTTAAACCACAAGTGAAAAAAATTCTTTGTTCTATAAATGCATACCTTGTGGATGAAGCACAGGTCTATGCCCTGGAAAAGGTCTCATTCCATTCATCTGTCCATTGCTAGGTCTTGTGACAAGGTTTTTAGAAGAAATGGTTTCTGACACGACAGTACACTTGGGTTTCACAGCTGTGCCTGGGCCGCTGCCTGGCCGCGCAGGTCCTGCGCTTGTGCTGATGCCCGGCCTCCCTGGTCCAGTGCCCAAGCTGCTGCCTGGTCGCTTGGCTCCTGTGCTTGGACCCATTCCTGGCCTTCCTGGTCCTGTTCCTAGGCTGCTGCCTGGTCGCCCTGGTCCTATGTTTGTGCTGCTGCCCGGCCTTCCCGGTCCAGTGCCCAGGCTGCCGCCCGGTCTCTTAAGTCCCACGCCCGAGCTGCTGCCCGGCCGCCCAGGCCCTGTGCTGGAGCTGCCCGTCGGCCTTCCTGGCCCCACACCTGAGCCACCTCCTGGCCTGCCAGGCCCTGAGGCTGAGCTGCTGCCCGGCCTGCCAGGCCCTGAGGCTGAGCTGCTGCCCGGCCTGCCAGGCCCTGAGCTTAAACCACTCCCTGGCCTTCCAGGTCCCACACCAGGATTGCTGCTTGATCGCCCTGGTCCTGCACCTGAACCGCCCCCGGGATGCCCAGGTCCTCCTTTTCCCAAGCTGCTGCCAGATCGTTTTGCATTGGAGTTGATGCCAGGTTGAAGGGCTGCAGGTTTTCCTGGTTTTGCTTGGGCAGACTTTTTCAGGCTGGATTCTTTTGCAGATGGCATTCTCTGAGCCCCATTGGCCACGGGTTTTGAGGGTGGCATGTGAGAGCTTGAGCCAGACTTCTTAATACCATTGACAGGTAATTTATTATGACTGCTGCCAGTAGAGCTTTTTAAGGAACCATTTTGTGAGTTTTTTTCTGTTTGATCAAGTCTGGAAGAAGAGGATGACCGTGGGTGTTTTTCAGTCAATGCTTGTGCTTTGGATTTCTTATCAATACCACCCGTAGAAGGCGACAGACTGCTTTTAGATGTGGAATGTTTATCAACTGAGCTTTTATTAAGTTTTGTGTTTACAGGTGCTTTTTGAGAAGACAGTTTTTTTGAAGAACTGGATATCCCTGTAGGCTTAATCTCCTTCTCACTTTTCTTATGCATTTCTACTTTTTTGTTTTTGCGTCCCAAAAACTCCCTCTCTCGCAATTCTTCTGCTGTTCTGGGCCTCTCTTCTACCTTTTTCACTGGTTTTATTTCCACTGGTTCATATTGTTTCTTTTCAGCAAGCCTCAAGAGCTCTGCAAAGTTCAGGGGTGCTGGTGCACTTTTGGGAGGTGCCTTTGGTTTCACTGCAGCTTTGGATGGTTTCTCTTCATATTCTTCTTGCTCATGCTCAGATTCCGTCTGACTGTATTCAAGTTGCTCAGTTTCATCTTCTGTTGCATACTCAGCCTCTGGGGCCTGAGCAACATTCTCACAAGCCCTCCTCTTTTTAGGCTTCTCTTCAACAGGAACACCATTATAGCCATAAAAATTATCCTTTGTTCGTGAGGCCATAGCTCTTGCCTTCCTGTCATGTTTCAGTTCAATACGCCTCGCCAAGAGCTGCTCTTTCTTCCTTCTTTCTTCCAGTGCTGCAAGAAAACCAGGAGAAAGTTATGCAAAAGCACTACTTTTTATTTCAGTATTTTCCACTTAGGACAGTAACTTAAGGATATCAGGATAATAGCTATCCAAAATGGACAAGAAACTGTCCCCAGGTCTGCCAACAGATCAGGCTAATCCACCTGTGTCAGCTGCTCCAACAAAGGAAAGCAACTGAGTGAAATGCTGCTATAACAAAACTCACTAAAGCTTTTTGAGGGAAGCAGCTTTCCAAGATGCTATGAAAATTCCTTTGTATAAGAAGGTACAGAAGTTACAGGATCTCTGTGTAGTGGAGAGAGACCTGAAACTGAGCAAGAGAATTTTGAGACTGTACAAAACTTACTTTCAAATGCTTAAGGGAAGTTGAGGAAGGGGGAGAGTAAGAGTATTGGGGGGACAAGAACTGGAAAATAGCCTGTGTGTGTAAGGGATCTTGGGGAGACACTGAAGCAGCTGGACACAGATATGCAAGCAGCTGGTCATTACACAAGTCTGATAGAGCCCTGTGCCCTATCTCCACAGTCTGTTCTATATCCTTACTGTTCTGGCTTAGCTGTTTCCTGCCTAAGTGTGCTCTCTATCTCATGTCTGTGATCTGCTGACAAGAGTCAGGCTGAACTAGCTGGTGAATGAGACATCTAAATGCCAAATACTGGACAGACCAAGAGGC
This sequence comes from Polioptila caerulea, assembly GCA_013397295.1. Lineage (NCBI taxonomy): Eukaryota > Metazoa > Chordata > Aves > Passeriformes > Certhiidae > Polioptila > Polioptila caerulea. The sequence continues at coordinate 271,782 of VYXF01005255.1, read as the reverse complement.
AGGAGCTAAATACCAGAAAGATTCAGAAAAAGTAATGTTGGGAATCAAGAAGTTTAGTCTCCCTCTGAATCCTTCAGAGGGCGAGAAAAATGTACAATTTGAGTTAAAGCCTTTAGAGAAACTAAGATACATTAATCCACATAAGTAAATGTAAGTTAAGTATTAAGTAAGTTAGAAATAAGTCTAAGTAAGAATAAGCCTTCATGCTTTCTAATTGCCTTTAATAGAAGCAGAATCCTAGCTGCCTGAGTAGAAGCAGAATACCCTGTGATCCAGTTAAGAGTTCTCTACTTCACAGACATAACTAAAACACAGTACAATATTGTTTTGCATTTTCTAGATATAATTGAGAACATAAACAAGATAGAGCATGTACACACATAGATAGAACAATTAAGGTAAAAACAAGCACAAATATGTACAAACTGACACTGTACTTTGCATATTAAAGAATAATTCTAATAGGCATAGAGAAGATTGCTTTAGTATCATATTTTTAGCTGATTGGCCAATTTAGGGTTAAAAACCCAGCAACGGAGGCCTGCAAAATTGAGCAATCCTTACCTACCCACCCTGCTGCTTTGCTCAAAGTCGACCACAAAAGAAGAAGAAGGAAGGTCACACCATGCTGCCAGCTGCCCAGAGCTCTGAGCCCGAGAGGCTGCCCCATCCCTGCCTGCCACTCAGGACTCCTGGCCTGCAGGTCCCTGGGGAACTCCAGCAGTTCCCCAAGGCCTCAGCCTGAAACAACTGCCTGCTGACTGAGCTCTGCTGCACAGGAGGCTTTGGAGAATTCCAGGAATTCTCTGAGGCCTCATCCTGAAAAGCTGCCTTTGGCAAACAGGAACAGCACCTTCGGACTGATGCAGGCTGATGCTTTCATTCAATATATAACTTTATAGCATCAATTTCAGCCTCAGTCAGTTTGGCTCCCCCAAAAACACATTAACAAAGAAAGAATTCCTAGAAAACCAATTGGGCTACTCATACTTTGGGTGCCTATAAAGGTACCATTCCTTGTCTGTGTTATTCTATTGTCAAGGGCTGGGACAGAGTGTGCCAGCATGCCCCATGTGGAATTCATGCTTAGTCCTGCTTTTGGCTGAAACCAGCAGCAGGGATAAGGAACAGACTCATGACTGGCTCAGGAGAGGAGGAATAACCTGGGCCATCCAGTCCATCACATCTGGTTACCTTTAACAAAACATTAACATCAGAAGCAATGCAGTACTAGTTCATGCCATAGACTATTTAAAGGAAATATAAAAGTGGAGAAATTGTGTCTCAGAGACTTTAAAATTCACTGTATTGATACACTAGATTAAGACCCAATAACAGCAACTCTTTCCATTTTTCACACAGATGAAGCTTTTAAAGGTAAGCTAATAAAAGCTGAGACTGTTTTTTGCTCTTCACCTTAACTGCTTTCTCAGTCTCCAGCCATGAATCCTAATGTAGCTGATTAATGTTTTAACTCCTTAGGAAAGCAAGTAAACGTCCCCAGTCCTTACTTAGTTCTGGCTTTCCCTCAGCATCAGGTCTACGCATAAATTCCAAAAACAGATGTGCAGCTGTATTTGCAAGAACTTTGAATAAGGTGAGAAATACCAAAGAATAAATGAAAGTCTCCCATAGGAGATATTTACTTTTACCTTTTTTTCTCTTTTCTTCTTCTTGCCGTCTGAGAAATGCTTGCACTGCTGCAGACTCTACACCCTTGACTTTGGGAACTTTTTTGGGAGGACCAACAGCCAAACTGTACCTTTTCTGTAAAGAACACAAATATGTCAGAAAAGTTAAGAAATGTAAAAATTAGTCCTTAAAACTGAGGATTTGTTTAACAGTCCTGTAGTTGAATAAGCACAGAGATGGTACAGAGGAAACAATGAATTCCCACTGAAACTCAGGGTTGTGCTGGATACATTTGACTCACAGTTGTACTTCAAGGCTGACTGAAGCACAACCAGTCCCGAGTCCGTGGGAGAAACTTGCAAGCTAGAAAGTGCCTGGTCCAAGGGAATAGAGGTGTTTCGAAAAATTTTTTGAAAGGTGGTTTCATAACCATCAGAAGAGCAAGATAACCAAAGTCCAGAACAAGATATCAGCACTAAGATAAGGACATCTGTCTTGTCTATACCATTGGCCAGCAGCCTATAAACTTCACCCTATAAAATTGCCATCAGGATGGGCCTGATTTGAGCTCTGCCTGAACTGCAGCTTAACTGGATGCCAGGTGACCCCTTGAGCAGGGATGCCTCTCAGAGTTAAAAATTCCTTGCCTGAAACTAAGAGGTCCATCCTTACCCAAGGTGGAAAGATTCCTTACTCACGACAGATGCTCAGCAGGGGACAGAGGATGTTGCACTAGTATTATGAAACATTACTAATCCATCCACCCCATATTATTACAAACACTCCATGGATTATTCCATTAGATATACACCACTGACCAAGCTGGAGACTAAGGATGGATCCAGCCATGCCTAGGCACCAAATCGAGTTTAGAAAGCAAGGAGTCCACTCAGAACCTTGTGACTCAACAGGACCTCTTGCTCTTTACATTGCCAGCCCCTGAGAATCACTCTAAATGAAGTCATTAATTAATTAATTTGAACTGAACCTTCTTTTTTGTATGTTTCTTCCATTAATTAGTAAGATGAACGTTGTATTAAACTTATTAAACCTGGTCAAGCCACTGTTGAACTTTGTCAAATTCCAGTGAATTGTCAAATTATTATTTTATCTCAAAATACATTGCTGCCTGTCTTAGGAGTGAGATACATTCCACTCATCCACAACAGGGGCTCACTCAGCTTTTAGAAAGAATGAACAGGAAACCAGAATGTTGCAAATACTGAAAATTTTAGTGGTAGTTAGGCTAAGGATGAAAAAGAAAGTAGGCCTCGAGAAAGCTGGAATGACAGAGTGGTTTGGGATCGTGGGATTGGAATGTGCTGAAGAGAAAGGAACAATAATCAAAGGACTTAGTCAAGTATATAGAACATAGACATAACTAATAACGGTAGAGTTAAAATTTAACACTTGTAAGGAGTTCTGTAGGGGCTCAATAGTGGGAACTGGGTATGTAGTGTCTTGAAGTTAAACACCGTGGTAGATTTACAGTTATAGAGATTATAATCATTTGTTATCTACATGATACATGCGATATTTTGTGGCTTTGACTATGTTCGGTTTTGCAAGTACTCATGTTTGTTAAACAGTATAAAAACTGGACAAATTCTGAGGGTCTTTGGAATCCTGACTTGGGACCATAGTCCTCAGGTTCCTGGGGCCTCGAATAAAGCACCGCTTAAACTGACACCCTGTTGGTTTGAGTTTCTGTTTCGGGCAACAAGAAGACAGGTAGGGAAACAAAATGAGTGAAATGCACTGGACTAATAAGGAATGCAATGGCTGCATTAGTAATGGAATAAAAGTATTTCAATTCAGCCTTAGGCTTTGACCAAGAGGAACCAAAAGCAAACTACAGCCCAAGCTACCAGAGTCAATTCAATTCCAGACTACAGGTTTACAACTCTATTTTCAGGTGTAGACACTCATTTCAGTTTCAGGTTACCTAATTCAGCAAAAATAGATAAATCAACTCACAAAACCTGAATTACTCCAAAAGTTGGAATGAACTTCCCTAGCATAATTAATAGGTTGATGTAAAACCAACAACACTGATTTTAGTTCCTGCTGGCAGTGATGTTAAACACAATAGTGTTGTACATCACTGAGTTAGTGACCCACACACCAGTTGACCTGAAAAGGTGCAGGCCTGCCCTGTACTTATCACCTGAGATCAGGGTGACCTCAGCACTAACTGTGACAGAACACACAGCCCCCACCTGGCACCCAGCAATTACAGCACTTGCACATGGTGCAATTTGCCAGGAGAAGGAAAGGCTCCAGGGAGACCTCCATGCAGCCTTTCAGTACTTTTATAAGAAAGGTGGGGGCAATTTTTAGCAGAGACAGTAGCAATAGGACAGAGGGTATTGGTTCTAAACTAAAAGAGAGTAGATTCTGACTAGAAGTTGCTTGATGGGAGTGGTGAAACACTGGCTCAGATTGCCAAGAGGGGCTGTAGACTCTCCATCCCTGGAAACCTTCAAGGTCAGGTTAGACAGGGCCCTGGGTGACCTGGTCTGTTTATAGATGTCCCTGCCCATTGCAGGGGAGCTGGACTAGAACACCATTAATGGTTCCTATTCTGTGATTCTATAGCTCATTATATCCTGAAGTGAAGCTGCATGTGTTCATAGAACATCCTTTTCCCTGGAAGAGGAAATGAGACACTACACTATTAACTTCCCAGGACATCCTGCAAAAGCTCTGTAGACTACAACACTGATTCCATGCACCAGACAGGATCTGCACAGCTTGCTGTGCCTAAAGGTCTGTCCAGTGCTGTTCAGCCTGGGGTTCCAGTAACTGAACAGATGTACAGTTATCTATGCTACCTGCTTTTTTGCTTCTCTTATATCCAATAAATGTTACTTAAACCAATGTTAAATGCCCAAGTGCCTCTTACTGGGTTCTATAACAACCACTTGCACTAATGTGCTACACCTGTTCAGACCTTTCAAAAATGTACCAGGTTGTGCCCAAGATGGGGGGAAAAAAACCCGAATTTTTTTTAACTTCTCCCAACCAACAAAATACAGAAGAAAAAAACAAAGCAATGAGATACAGAGAGACAGTTGCACAGATAAATACAAGAGAAGGCAGTTAAACCCAGAAGCAGAATGAAAGCAGAACACATTTAGGAACAAAAGAAACCCAAAACTGAGGCTTCAGAGTTTTTATTTCAGAAGCCAATAGATTAAAATCTAAACCAAGATCTCCCATATGAGACAATTAAGATTCTCACTAAATGAAAGAGATATGAAAAAAAGGCCCAAACAAAAAAAGTATCACTAAAGAGCCACACAAGTCAGCATTTCTATAAGTATCTTTCTGTCCTCATAAAGCCTTATGAAACGTAACTAAAATAATCAAAACAAAATATCTGGTAAGGAAACCTACATCCAAATGTTTTAGAAGCAATAAATGAGGCAGGCTGGCAGCATAACTCCCTATAAACGTCAATATCACAATGGAAGCCTTCATTCTCATTTCTGATTCATTGATCACACAAATGGATCCTTGGATTGCTTTAATTACTAACAGGCAAACCCATAAATTAGCTTGAATATAATGCACTAAGAAGCACGGTCTGGAGGCTCCTTTCTGAACTGGCTCCAAGAAGGGCAGCTACAATACCAACCACCTGTAGTCCTCTTGAGCAGTTTCTGCAGAATTACAAAGGTGCATTCTCCACATACATGACATATTAAAACCTGCCATGTCACCTCATCACATCAAAGACCTACTACAGCCAAGCTCATTTACTGAGCTTTGCTCCTCTGCAAGGAAGTTTACCACAACCTGAGAATCAATTTTCTTGTTTGCACCAAAAGTCTTCCAGGACTTGACTGCTCAGGAAACCTGAACTGCAATGCAGCATTGCCTCTCAGATTTTGCTCAAACGTGGCCCATGGCTTTGTGTCCCAAAGAAATCTGGTTTAGTCCATTTGAGCTGGAACAGAGAGAGAGGCAAAGCAATCCACACATCAGTCAAAATCCTGTCAGAAACAGGTTGAAGCAAATTAGTACCTTAGAAATTATTTGCAGTACTTTGTAGCATACTCATCATAGTATAATGATGTCTATGTAAATTATCTTTCAAAGTTAAATACATCATGTTTTGCCATTGGTAACCTAATTTGGCAAAGCTTCATTTAATTACTGCCATTTCAACTGTATCCTCAGTTTTGAAAATTCTGTTCTAAAAACTGTGTAGGGCTGAAGCATCTTGTCCAACCGAAATGATTTTGTGCCTAAGGAGCACCTTTGAAAACTGCTAAACAGCAGGGACAAATGTAGATTGATCCACTCTGTTGGGAAACCTTATAAAGAATTAAAGTGATGGGGAAGCGGTTTTCAGGCTTTGTTTTGCTGCACTGTGACCAACAGCCCTACCCAGGAGCAGGTTTGTAAAGCAGCCTGACAGACAAGCTCTTTTCTGACTGCCACTAACATGACAAATCATGCAGAATTTAAATTAAGTCTTCTGATCAGTAGCATTTCTTAATTTTGAGGAACAATTGAAAACATACCAAAACAATTCATAAATGAATACCCATTTTCTGTACTATTGCTGATACAAGTCTTGTTCACCTTCATTCAGTAACAGCATAAAATAACTTGCTGAAGTGTAGCCTTTTAAAAAGCACTGAACCGTACACACATTCCACAAACACCAATAAAGGGTTTTATATGCAGGGCAAATGAATACACATCAGACTGCAGGTAAAGCAGGCAAAATAAGCCAGCACGGGTCACTATACCATCCAAAGAGCAGCTGCACTATGCTGGCTTTTAATAACTATTGCTAAGTTGGTTAAATCAACAGAGGAATAGAAATGTTTAGCCTTTAGGAAAGAGCAGGTCAAGCTGTTCCCAGAACACTGCACTATTCGAGTTGTAAACAGTGACTATTCACTCTGAAGTCACTGACTTCCTTCAAAACACGGCACATGATCCTGTTAGAGTTGGAGGTACTTTGATGTCAGCATTTAAGTACCAAATCTTGGACTGTAAAACAGAATTTACAAAATAACCATAAACTTTTCAGCACCCAAATGAAGCCCCAAGGGGCCTAGACCAAACACCAGCACCAGACAGAAATAACAGCAGTAGAATTGCCTTTAATGATGGTCAACATTTACACAGGTGGCAATGCAAGACCAATGCAAGTGATCGATTCTGCCAAATTCCATTCTCCAGTGGAGCACCTGTGCAGCTCAGTTACTGCAATGGGCTTGCACATGCAATGCAAAGACAACTCCACTCGTGTTATCCACTGCAGGCAACTTGCAGGGGCTCTCACAGGCTGGGGAGATTGTTTATTTGCTTGTTTTTCACTAGCATGTTCCAACACTGCCTGTTCTTCCTTATCATTTGCCAAGACATGTAACCTTCTCCAATGAGGAAGCCCTGTTGCCCCCTAAATATTCTTCAGGGTATAACTTTCAGAGAACATCAGGAATGGTTCATCCACCACACACACCCTTGTTTGTGTCACTCCTCTCTCAATGCCAGTTCCCCAAAAGGCACCTTTCCACATTGTAAGTGGCTGTTTGTGTTCACTGCCCAGGGACCTCTGCTGCTCATCCTGAACTGGTATTTCCAAAACTTCTGCTACACATTCACCACGGGGTTCCCAGCAGCTGACTCTGCAGTGAGATCCTCTTAGAATACACACACCATGATGTCTCAACTGCTGCTTTCAATTTCTGGTTGTGACAAAGTAAAGAGTAGGTAACAAGCATGTTTAAATTTGCTACACTTCAGGTTCTAACAACTTCTACCCAGAGAAAGATAAAGCGCTCAGCTTATCAGCTCACACTGTTCTCCTCTCCCAAAACCAATTCAACAAGTTCATACATTTTATTCCTAAAAAAGCAAAAATATTTTTCTTCCAATTTTGCAACTGCTGCCACAACACCCAAGCAGAACCCTTAGCTGGAAAAAATGCAAAGATCTCTTCTATTAAAAGTTGCTTCACATAGCAAAAAATAATAAAAAAANCTTTAACAACCCAGAAATTCGTGAGTGACTGGTTGAAGCTCTGAGCAACAAGACGACAGCTTGTGGCATATCACAAAGATGTTTTCCATCCTTTGATTACCTTATTTATTTTCCAAGTATTGAATTATAATGTTTACTATGAGGAGCATACAAACACAATGAAAGCTGCCATATGTAAAAAAAAAAAAAAAAAAAAAAAAAAAAAAATTTTTTTTTTTTTTTTTTTTTTTGGGTGTTTTGTGGTCCCCCCTTTTCCTCTGGTTTTTAAAAAAAAACAAAAAAAAAAAAAAAGAGACCAGGAATAGGAAAAGCTGGAAATTTTACTAGTCAGCATTTAAACCTCGATAGTCTGGAACTTTACTATCAGGTCAGTTAGGTTGAGAGTAAAAGCCCTCCTCACCCCTGCCAACATTTCACACTGCATATCTTGCAGTTCCTCCTGTGGAGGCTGACGTAATCCAAAGCATTTAAGGCCCCGTTTTGAGGCAAGTTTTAAGCACAGAATAAATGCACACACATCAATTGATGGGAGTCTGGTCCTACAGCAGCAATCTGCACTTCACAGCCATGCCCATTGTTTCTCATGCAGGGCTTCTCCTGCCTGGGAGCAAACGCTCGATAATTTGTAGATTAGAATTCGATGGGCAGGCTCTGTAACCCACGGTCCTCTGAACAAACTCTGGGATCCTGTAAAGTGCTTCACTTCACAAATCCTTACAATTCCTCACGGCTGCTCGCGTTTGTCAGCTTCACTGGAGGCCGCTTTGTATCAGTCCAACCTAAAGCGAGATCTCAAGTGCTGACGTGGATGATGAGCTCTTTCAGTATTGCATCACCTCTTTGTGGTTAAATTGTATCAGATTTCTGTAAATTCTGTACACCAAAGTTTCGCCCTCAGTTAAAAGGAATTGGGAGCAATATGAGACGTTTGTATTGTCATTAACAGTTTCATAGAAACTAAGGTGAAATAAAAGAATGACTTGGTTCCAATTGTCCTCAGGGTGTTTTGGGGTTTTAAGCTGCAGTGAAATTTCATATTTTGAAGAATAGCTACAATAAAAGTATCCGAAAGTGCTTTGCCATGTCATGTGAAACACGTGGCATAACACGGCATACCAATTTTACCAAAAAGAGTGACACAACGTATTTAAGCCTCTCTCAAGCCAATATTAAATCTCATAACTATTATCATGTCTAGTCAAAGCAAGACCACACTGAAAATCTAACGAACTGCTAATATGAACACAGGTAACAAGATACAACAGTGAAATCCCTAAGGAGTATTAGATGATAAAACCTGGGGCTCTACTCAGCCACTGCTGTGCAGATGATTAGCAGCACATCATTAATAGCCCAGACAGTCGTTGATATATGTACTGTTTTATTTAGAAACAAAACCTGATGCAACTAACAGGGCACCAAAAGGCTGATTTCAGCAATGTTCCTTTTGAATCTGCTTTTCCATAGGGAGATGAACAAGCAGATTCATTTTTACAGGGACATGATGTAATATCTGCTTTATTCAGGCCCCTCTTTTACAATACAAGGCCACATTATTTCTTAGAGTTTTTATTATAGTTTCCACTTTGAACTAAACACTACCTGTATAGTATGTATATATATTTATAGATACTTTGAATATACACTACTTGTTCATGTCGCTGTTTTTCATTACAAAGGGCACGGAATATTTAGTTAGGTGCACTGTAAAGTTTTAAACAAACTCAGAGAGAAATTTAGAGGATATGCTCATTAATGCAGGAACTAACATTTCTGGAAACCTGGTAATTTTATATACCAGTAAATGTGTAATTAGTCTATATGGTGTTTTTAATAAAAGTATTTAAAAATAATTATATTCTTCTTATATAAACACATTTAATGTACTAGCTTTAACACAGTGGATTTGTTTAGATGTCCAGAGACTGTAAAATCTCCATGGGCTCTCTTTTAAAGCCCAGCAGCTGCAAATAGCTTCAAGCAGTGCCAAGTGCAGCTCTGCTTTTGCTCAGAGACTGAGGCCAGCTTCAGAGTTAAAAGCTGCACCACTAATGTGCTAAACCAAACTGTTTTCAACTACGGATTCAATTGCACTCTCACTCCATGAGTTAATGAGGAATTAGCAAACCCTAATGGTGCCTTTTCTAAAAAGAGTAGCTAAACCCTCATCCATTGCACAACACGTAGGATCTCCTCCCTCCACCATCACATCCACAATGGAGAATATGGGAGACATTTTATCAATTCATCATCATGGCTTAAAACTACTTCTGACAAAAAAGTAGTGGCACACACAGTAAAGCTGCATGGAGAAACTGAGAATGTAAAGAGAAGTTTCAAACAGCTGAAATAAGAATTATAATAACCTAGTAACAACAGCTTAAGACTGAACAAATAGGCATTTAAATATCCTAAAGTATTTCTACAATTGTTATTGTATTGTTTATGTTACGAAACATATTCCTATGTAGGGTCTGAGACAAATTAAAAGTATCTAAATGTTAAAAAAGTAGATTTTAAAAGATTTTTAAACCCACAATGGAATCTGATTAATTTCACACCTACCATATGGTTGGTACATATTATCAACTGGGTATGCTATTAGTGAACATTACTAAAGTTTCACTAATGATAGAGAAACACTGAGATATTCACTAGTTCTGACACCACCAAAATGAAGACATTGTACAATTGAGAGCATTTTTTTTTCTGGTTTTCCCACAGTTTTTGCTAAAAACAACTACCTCTCATTTACACTGGGTTTCCACAAACTAATCATAGAAACAGAACTCTGGCACTCTGTTGAAGAACAAACAGAAAAAGTGTCTCCCTAGCTGGTGGCTACCAAGGAGAAAATATTTTTTATCCAAATAAGCACGCATGACTTTTAATTTGGGTCCTCCCAGAGGAATGAAACCCAGGATATTAATGTATGAAAGGGCCACGTGCCCTTCCTCCTGCCAGGCTTCACCCAGGAGAGCCAGAGGGTTATTTCACACGGAATACACATGTTACTGACAGCTTGAACTAGAACACAAATCGCCGAAGTACAGCCCTCAGAACAACATTAAAAATACAGCCAGTGCCTTTCGCCAGCCCTGCCCACAGCGCTGTAACACGCGTTACACACAGAGACCTCAGACAACGCAGCCCATTCACCCAAAACTTGTCACTTTGTCTCCGACTCGCACTTGAGACGTGGCAGACTTGTGTTTTCAGAGCAAACAAAAGGACTTAGCCGGCTTTTCGGCACTGCCTTCCCCCGCCCTGCTCCCGGGATCCCGCCCCTGCCGGACCAGGAGGCGCAAGCCGCGGCTGCCCGCTCCAGCCCGGGGGTGCCGGCACCTGTTGACAGAAGGGGCCCCGCTCGCCCCCTCCCCGCACACAGACGCTCCTCCAGCGCCCAGGAGCGAGCAGC
>VYXF01005255.1:230506-260339 GCA_013397295.1 Polioptila caerulea | reverse complement strand
AGCCCCCGCCCGGCCCGGCCCGGCGCTTCTCGCACCCCCCGCTCACAGCTGGCGCCGGTGCCGGGGATTGTCCCTCCGCCCACCTCGGCTTCAGCCCTGAAACGCCTTAGCGAGGCTGTTGGCGAGGGCATGGAGTGATGGCTTCAAACTGACAGGGTTTACATCAGGTGTCACGAAGAAATTCTTTACTGTGAGGGTGGTGAGGCACCGAGACCGCTTGCCCAGAGAAGTTGTGGGTTCCCCATCCCAGGAAGTGGTCAAGGCCAGGGGAGATGGGGCTTGACACGACCTGGTCGAGTGAAAGGTGTCCCTGCCCACAACAGGGAGGTCAGAACTAAACGATCTTTAAGGTCCCTTCCAACCCAATCCATTCTATGATTCTGTGATTATCACTCCCGACCTCGGCATGGGGATGTGTCAATAAAACATCAAAAACTCCTACTCTTCTTTTTTCCAATAGTAACTCTTCATTTTTCAGTGACAGTGAGAATTGCAGGGTTTCGAAAGGAAAAAGCCTTTTGGGGCAATGGCCAGTAGCTCCAAGCACACCCTGACGCCTGTGCCTGTCCCTCCTGCATTCCCAGCTGCCAGCTCGTTCCTGACTGGATATCAGCTAGGCAGACATCCTGTAACTAAGAAAGAATATGGATTAAGTTCCCTCAGCAATCTTTCTTGGCTTATCAAGGCTTCAAAGTTGGTGCTTGCCTTGTAGGGGTGTCACAGTTACTTCAGCAGTAACTGTTCAGGAATAGTGTCTGATAAACAGGGTTCCCAGGAGTAATGCTGACCAGCAGAGTGGCCAAACAAAATGTTCTCTCTGTGTGTATATGTTTAAATATTTTTCCAAGTCTGACAAACCAGAAAATTGTGCGAGAACACCAGCTGACTGAAGACTCTTCCCTTGCATTGGTTACCAGCTCATTTCCTGGATCTGTTTTCTGAGATCCATCTGATAAAAATTCTTCTACTCCACACTGCTTCTCATAGAAATGTGAGCACTGAAAGGAAGCCTTTTTCCTTCATTTCATCCTTCTTTGGCATAAATTCTTTTGCACTGCTAATACTTTACTACACTTTCAGCTCCTCCAGTTCCTTCCTGCCTTTTCCAGTTTCCCTTTGCCTTTCCAGTGCCCTCACTTTTTTGTCATATCTGATATTCCCCTCTGGGCATAGTTATAAGTCACACTGCAGCCTGGTGTAAAGCTGCCCAGGGAGGCCTTAGCTGATGAGAGGGACAGGACAATTCATCTGAGCCAGGCGCTGCACCAGTTAATTTGCAGGGCCTTTGTAGTTCTGGAGCTACAGGAGATCCAAGTTGTTCCTGTAATGCTTGCTCTGGTCTCTCTGCATGGCATCACTGTGCAGGGTGGACAGTCCTCCTGACCTACCACTGCTTTTCCTTGGGACAGTCCCAATTTAACTCCTTATCTGGTAAGAGCTTAATTCTTCTCTCTTTCCCCCTTTTTATTCTCTTCTCCATTTACTGACTTTTTACTTCTGACTCATGATCACCTCTTCTTGTTCCTGCCCTCTTTGTATTATGATTGTCTTAACTTTAAGACTTCCTAGGGTGGCTCTCTTCACAGGCAGTTAGTGGTTCATCAATTTTCTTCCCATTTTTGGCATTGTGTTTCCCTCTGTGCTACTGTCTGTAAGGTTGTGATGCTATTTTCTGGCAGTCTTATCTGCTACCTCATCACTGCTGTGGTGCTTTCATCAGAATTTCCCTGCTCCAGCTTGAATTTCTGGTATCACCACTGTGCCCTTCCTTGAGAGGCTTTTAGTATGACTCAGGTTCCTGTATGACAACAGTACTGACAGAGCAATGACTGCTCTCTGACTTTTGTGCATGCTCTCTTTGGTCCACGTTACAGTTGGCAGGAACACTTGGCTAAATGCAGACTTCATTCTGCTGACTGTGATCCTCAAGATGAGTGGAGGAAAAATCCCTCCCTGCATCTACAAGAGGAGTTACAAGCAGGCCAGGGAATGGCATTGCAGCTGCAGTCTGTTGCATGGCACTCTTTGGAAACCCTTAACCACAGCTGCTGCCTTTTCCTGTAAATGACAATGCTGTGACATCACACCCCTCAGCAGAGGAGATTCACCTTCATGTTTCTCCAGTGGGAGAGTGTAAATGTGTGCTGTGGGCATTTTTGGGGGCAGTAGTAGGCGACACTGAGCTGTGCCGGGATTCCCAGACCTCCCCCGTGGCATTTAAACCCAGATCTAGCACAAGTTACAGATCAGCACAGTGCCTTGATGTGGCCCAGCCTCTTCTTCTGGCAGACATCCTGCAACAAATGGGAACCTCCGTGCTGTGTGTCCTCTGTCCTCCCTGTGCCTTCAGTTGCTTCCCAAATTATTCTCACTCTGCACAAGTTTACAGTGTGATGAACTGATCCAGATTAGGCTTGCCAGGACTCCCAAACCCAGCTAGTCTGTCAGCAGCAAGAGAATGAACAACTTTGTGCCTTTAAGCCAAACTGGTATTTCTATGATATACAAACCAGGATAGAAAATGTTTCTTCCCCTTTTTGTAACTCTCTGATCTGTCTGATTCTGTGCAAGTTTAACATCACCCTGGCTTTGAAAGAATTGTAAAAGTCTGAGAATTCAAAGCTCCATCTTCCAGAAAACAAATCAAATGCCTCTCAGATCTCCCATCTCTCCTCTCAAACCTCTGATTTGTGCTGCTGAAAAAGTTCAGACAGAATTGTTCTTTTTGTGTGTACATTTTTAAGCAAGAACTTGGCTAAGTTTTATTTTTCTTAAATACCTTCCCTTTTGGATATTACTTGTGACTAAAACTGTTTAGAAAAGATGTAGACAATATAAGACAATATTCCACCAGAGAGTGTCTGCAAGTTTTTAATGAGCTGTGCTCAACAATAGCTCAGCCCCAGCCATGCACACTTCAGGCATGTGACTAATCCTATTAAATGGAAGTGAAGTGTATTAAAGTGTTTAAAGGATTAGAGTCTTAATTACAGGCCATCTGCAGAGGTCAAATATCAAAGGCTGTTCAGAGCCTGAGTTTCAGCATTTTCTGAATGAGTGAATGAGTAATATTTGTGTGAGTTCCCCTTTCCCCTTTTTATGCAGCATCCTTTCTGCTGTGGAGTTAAATGAGTGTTCCAACATGGCATTTATTAACTGAGCTGAATCATCCTGATGTGCAACAGGCAGCTGGGTAGACGTCAGCAGGGCTGCCATATACGCTCTAAAAGAGTTTAGGGCTTGGAAAACGTGGATTTGAACAAATCAATTTGCAGAGTGTAGTGCCAGCCTACTTCATGGCTGCTTCCGATTTGAATTATTAATCATTAAGACTTTTTTCCTTATGATACATTAAACAGAAATGGAAAGGAGAGCCTTGGGATGATTATTAGCTGGTCTTGACAATGTATAACTTAGACATCTAACTTAGATGTATAAATGATGGTCTTTGGCTCCAAACAGGAATATCAGAAAAACAGGGATGGAAATTGCCTTCTTTTTCCCACACAAAAAGCAGGATCAATTCCATTAGGTAATTTCTGACAGACACTTGTTCAATCTGCATTTGAAACCCAGAAACCAAGGCTGTCATTCCCTGTATTATTCTCTCACTCTTTTTTCATCTACACCTTGAAAAAGCTGTTTCTAACATCTAACCCAGATCTCTGTTGCCCACTAAGCCTTCTCAGCTGATGAGAAGACTTTATTTTCCTCTCCCTTAGACATACAGCACACATATTTAGGGTCCTCCTACTATGCCTCCCCTTTCTCTAAGATAAACCACTCCAATTTCTCCAATGCTTCCTCATAAACCTCAAATTCTCTATTCCATCCCAAGCAGAATACAATACCCCGACTGAAGGTTTTCTAGCCCCAAGCATGACAGAAGAATGGCTTCATTTGCCTGGCAAACAATATTCCTTTTTATGTAGCTCCCAGAGCTATTTGCCCTTTTTGTAGTGGCATGGCTGATTCCTGGAATCCCTGAAAACACCATGACAGTTTGTGGCAATACAGCTGGAAAGCAGAACTGAAAGCACGGCTGAACTTGGTAGGCCCAAGCCTTGGCATAAGCAGGTGGGATTTGAAAAGAAGGCTTAGTTTGCAATACCTTACATATTTGTACAAGGCAGTGCATAGGTAGAATGAAGCGATGTGATTAAGAAATACAGATATGGTTGTTATGGTAATTATTGCTTAAGCTGTGGAGCTATATTGAGCTCATGCCTAAAAGGTATAAAAGATGAGATCAATACATCAGTTTCCATGCTGGCACCTAGCTAGATTCCCTTCTCTGTCTCTCACCATAAACAGTTAATACAGTGATGCTATCAGGCCAGTAAGTCCACAACCTGCATTTTTGATGTTGGTAATTCTGCAGACAGTGAAAAGAACATCTTTTGAATTACTCCCTTTCCCTCTGCTGTAATTTGCCAAGTGTGTTGAGATCCTGGCCCTGTCATCTAACACTTTCTGTCCCTCCCAGCCAGTGGGGCTGGCAAGGAAGTTGTCTGCTCTGCCATCTAAATTTTTTAATGAAAATATCAGATTTGTGATGCTCCTGTGGAATTCTGTTTGCTGTGTCCAACCAAGTTAACAACACACTCATGTTAAATATTTCAGTCCAGTTGATAGCCAGTTCTGTACTCATCCATTTGTGTTTTTCAGGACTTGCTTGTGAGATGGATGGCCATGTGAGACACTGTTAGAAGCCCTTCTAAAACCAAGAGCTGGAAATGAGTCTCCTTGACATAATTTATTCTAGGCAAAGTAATCTCTGTGACAGTAATTTCTTTTCTAGGTACTTAAATGTGTCAGTGGAGGGAGAGGTTTAACTCCAGCACCTCATTGTTTAGTGACTCAGCAGGTCACAAAACAGGTACAGCTTTGTAACATAGGAATGCAAGTGAGAACTTGAATTTCTCTATATGTGACTGAAGATTGTTGTCATCTAAAATATATGTATTTCAAATCCAGAACTATCACAAAAAATCACTTTTACATTGCTGTGCAGAGGGGCCAGAAATTAGCTGTCAAGAAACAAACTTCCCTAGTCATTAAAAGTGATTTCAAGTAACTGTCTTGGGTTCTTTTAGGACAATTTTCAGCTTAAACAAAGGCAATGAAACTTTTAAATCCAGGGATAAGTGTGAACAAACATGGTTGCACTCCACCAAGCAGTTACCTGTGTCATATTGTGACTGCCTGTGAGCACTCAGCTTACCAAAAGGATAAACTGTATCATGAGAGTGAACAAACAGGCCCCTTTGGATCATCAAATCAGGACTCTACTGATGAAAATACTGACATCTTCATGTAAAAATCCATACATGAACAAAATAGGGGATCTGGCAGAAAATGAGGATAATTATGCTGAATAACATCAGCTGGTGGAATAGCTTGTATTTGCAAAGTGTTCTCCCTATCAGAGAAGAAAGAAGATTAAGAATGAAAAATAAATGAAAAACAAAACCCAAAGCAATTAGTTGTTTAGCTTATTCAATATTTAAGTTAACAAAAGTATCTTTAAAGTGCCTGTTGTCAAAAATCCCAAAAGATAGGTGTATGTGAAATAGAAAAAATAACCCCTCTGTAATATGTATTCATACTGTTTGAGGAGAATAACCTCCTTTTCAAAAAATGCTAAAAAGAAGGCAATGAAAAAAATCACCCTTGCAGTAAATGTGGGAAACACAGTATTTAAACATTAATGTGCCCAGATATTACAGAGTTAATAAGAAAGAAAACAACACATGTAAAACAGACTGCAGAGCAGTAAGGGCTTTCCTCGGCGGCAGGATTAGGTTGATTTTAGATTACTGGAGAAGCATGAGATATCGGAAAGAGCATCCCAGATGAGCAAACAGGGACTGAGAGACAACGGCCTCAGCTCAGAAGCCGTTTCCATTAAGCTCGGTATGAATTGGGTGTGAAAGTGTGAAATCGTCAGGAAACGCCATGAAGAAGCAAAGGAACGGCATCTGGAGCTTCTGAAGGCATCGGGGGCTGGAAAACCAAGAGCTGCCTCCCGCGTGGATTGTAGAACCATGCTGGAGGCAGTTTTTCTCCAGTCCTGACTCCTACATCCCTACTGGAGCTAGCATGTGTCCAGCCGTGACTCCCAGGTGAGCCCTGCACTTGTGCCACAGCTTTGACCTCAGCCCCATCTCCTGGGTGGACCATGGAGCTTTGTGCCAAGCCTTGTCACTGGTGTCCCTGTTCTGCTACTCCTGAATGCCCCCTGGCCCAGATTCATTAACTTTGCCTGATTTGGGACAGCTGATGGACCCTGTTATGGGTCCATCACTCAGTGCAGGCGAGCTCTCTGCCCTGGAGACTCCTCTGAACCAATCTCCCTGTCTGCATTTCACCCGAGCTCCCAGCCAAGAGACCATGGAATGGAATCTCTGAGAAAGGGGCACCACAAGAGCTCGGAAAGGCACAGTCAGCGCTATGAGCAGCTGTGGGTGCCACACGTCCGTACAGAGATATGCATATAGGCTGCCTGTGCAGCTGCTTCGGCAAGGTGTCCCCCTGTGTCCCCGTCTCACATGGCAGCCAGCATTCCCATAAGGATGCCGTGCAGTGTCGCTGCCGGCTGCTCACCCGCCTACAGCTCATCCAGCCGGCAAAGGGATAAATCAGCGGTAAGACCTGAGAACAGGGCTGGAAGGGACGCGGTCGCAGGCGGGCAGTGAAGGGCCCGTCCCGGGGAGCGGCCGACGGGCCG
The DNA here is from genome assembly GCA_013397295.1 of Polioptila caerulea. Classification (NCBI taxonomy): domain Eukaryota; kingdom Metazoa; phylum Chordata; class Aves; order Passeriformes; family Certhiidae; genus Polioptila; species Polioptila caerulea. Next base: position 253,609 of record VYXF01005255.1, on the reverse strand, counting down.
GGCCGGGCTGGGGACAGCAGGTGGCGGTGGCGCCCTGGGTACAGGGCGGGGATGCTGCACAATGGCGCGTTCAGAGCAGCATCTGCGACCCTCCGCCGGTGCCAGCCGCGCTTGTTCACGTTGGCTGCTCCTCTGCCACTTCCGAAGGGCGCTGAAAAGCTCGGCAGAGCCTTCCCCCGCAGCCTTCCAGGAAGAGAGCTTCCCAAGAACGCTGCTGAGAGATAAGTAAACAACAAAAAGAGCATCTCAAAGGTTTATCTATTTCATTCGAAGCTCTTCATAATCATACATGCCTGCGAAGCTGAGAAATGTGTGTTTGCCACATGCAGTTGCAGATGGTTGTGGCGTCTGAAGCAGATCAAATGGATGGTACATTTTCTCATATTGCTTGGAAGCCAAAATATCTTCTTTTCAAATGCAGAATTATTTGGATTTATTTTCCAATTGAAAGCCTGATTTGAAGATCTGCTTAATTTTTGGGGAAGGGCTGTGTAATTTCTGAAAGTTAGGCTCCTAGATGTTTTTACAGATAGCTATTATATTACCCATGTAAATAAAAATACATAAAGCTGCCAAATGAAAGCAACCTAAAATGAGTTGTTTCTTGAAATTGTGTTCCTCTACTTGCACCTCTTCATCTCATCCTCCCCCTGCCTTGAAGAAACTCACACCCTCATCAGCAAATACCCCCCACCCTCCAAGATGGACAAATCCAATCTCCTTTGTGTATTATAAGGGAATGAGCTGCAGAATCAAGGGCACAAAAACCCCTGCACCTCCCTTGCAAATCAGTGTTATCCTGAGTGTTTTCTTTGCTCATGCTCGGCAAAACAAGATAGAAGGGGAAGTTTATTTTATTTTAATCTGATTTCACACCCAACTTTCCCTCACAAACTGTTTTCACTTCTTCTTTCTCGTGTATGAGGATGGAGATGGTTGTGGCCGTGCAGCCTCTACGGTGCAAGACATGAGCTAAGAGAGTCCCAGCACAGGCAGTGCCTTCAGAGACTGGGTCCAGCTCCTGAATATGGCACACAGACCTGGATCCTGATAACAGGGTCCATCAGCTGTCCCAAATCAGGCAAAGTTAATGAATCTGGGCCAGGGGGCATTCAGGAGTAGCAGAACAGGGGCACCAGTGACAAGGCTTGGCACAAAGCTCCATGGTCCACCCAGGAGATGGGGCTGAGGTCAAAGCTGTGGCACAAGTGCAGGGCTCACCTGGGAGTCATGGCTGGACACAAGCTAGCTCCAGTAGGGATGTAGGAGTCAGGACTGGAGAAACACTGCCTCCAGCATAGGTCTGCAATCCACGCAGGAGGCAGCTCTTGGTTTTCCAGTCCCCGATGCCTTCAGAAGCTCCAGATGCTGTTCCTTTGCTTCTTCATGGCGTTTCCTGACGATTTCACACTTTTACACTGCCCTTCACACCCCATTCATACCGATCTTAATGTTTATATGTCAAATCCCTGAGGCTGTGGTGCCACACCAGAGGAGGACTCTTTACCTGGCCCGGCTGTAGACAATTCAATGCAAACTGCTTCAGTCTTCAACAGGAATGTCACCAAAAGCTGGTGCAGACTGAAAGCAGCGGTGGAAGATGCTACCTGTGGGAAGCAGATTTTAGCAAACAGGCTGCTGCCTCCTACGTGAGCTCTGTGTTTTGAGCGTAGCCCCCACACTGAGCACTTCACAGTAGCGTAATCTCACACACAATTTTCTCAGCAAGGTTCTCTGCAGGCCTGAGCTGTATTTACCATGCAGTCAGCATAGTCAAACATCGAGAGCGTTATATTTAAACCAATAAAATAGATTCCTGATAGATTATCATCTCCTGGTAAGTCTGGCTTTGTGCCGTGTGCTGAGTCTCAGTGCAGGGACTGTGAACTTAGAAATGAAGAACATAAGGTCATTTAGAGCAAAATAGGTTCAGTTAAGCAAATATAAGGGTATTTTCATACCAATACACTCTCAGCAAACCATTTGGCTTCATATATTTAAGCTTTTATGCAATTTCTTGTTGGCAAAACTTATTTAACCTCTATTCTGCAGATATAATTCAGATTTCCTAGAAGGAGGTTGCAATTTGTGGAGTATATTGTAATAATTTTGTGTAACTTTGAGAAATAAAAACATATGGCATTTTCATGAATGATATTATAATTTCTGACTTTCCTTCAAAAAACCTATCTTATTAAAAGTACCACATTGAAACAGACCACCATTTTATCCCTGGCACAAAAATTTAAGGGAAAAGCAATCCATTTTGTCAGAGCATACCTTGGTAAATCTAATTTCATGCCACTAAATGAACAGTGCAAAGAGGATTGGAACTTACCAGGAAGCACAGAACGAAAGGTCAGATTTGCAGCAAGCATAAATCAACATTCTTGCATGGCTTAAGCGGATTTATGCCCATATATACTAGTCAAGAATCTGGCTCATTAATGACTGGATGAATTACAAATAGAGCATCAAGCAGGAGTTTGAGTCTTAACACCTATTTCCATGACTTGTTAGCTTAAATCAAATTCTAAATATTCTGAAGACTTTTTGTTCACTGTAGCTGAGGAGTGAGCCAGTGTGGAATTTGGTTTAACTCCCTCTCTTGAGAGCCATCTTTTCAAGCAAGGTCTGTGCAGTGCTTCTAAAAAGCTTGAGCACAATGAATTGTTGTCAGCTTTTCTAATCCATACATTTCAGAGTTTGAAATGTAGCCTTTAGGGCAACTTAAATAACACAAAACCAGTTGATTGATTGTCCAAGGTTGTGATGATTTGGTGATGCTCAGCAGGAGATGATTTGATGTTGCAGACTCCCTCCCTTTTGAAGCACTCTGCTCCAGGTAGTGCTCTGTGAATGTTTAAAGAGCTGCAGCGCACAGGAATTGAAGAGAGGAGTACAGGGAGGAGCAAGCCCATGTTAGGATTTGTGCAGAATTGCAGGAGACTGAAAAATCATCTCAGAGAGTTTTACATTCGACATGGCTGTGCCAAGCTTTTCTTGGATCAGGCAACCCACGAGCATTTATGGATGGCCTAAGCCAGCACAGCTGCTGGGAGCAGAAACCTCTGCTCAGCCTATATCTCTAGCTTATTTGTGCTGGCATCAGGATTTGTAGAATTGCACAATAAAGCTGACCAGGAACCATCCAGCTGGAAACAAATCTAACAACAAGTTCGTTCCCCCGAGGCCACAGCTTTCAGCAGTGCAGCCAGACTTGTTCATTGAACTGCGCTCTCCCAGCGGCCTGGAGAAGGAGGTTAAGGTCACTGCTTTGCAGAAGGACACCTACCTGCCAGTTTCACTGTCAGATGGGCTCAAGTGCAGCTGGGACAGTGCATTCCAGGCCTGGAACACTTCCTTGGCCTGCAGTAGGGCGTAAGGGAGGAGGGAGAGGGACACACAGCAGAGAAACCTGGGCCACGGGGAATGTCTCTGCTGATCAAAGACAGAGGATTATGGATCAAGCACTTCAGCTTTGGGATCTTTGCCAGACCCTGGCAAAGTCAGACTTGGTTTGTGAAACCCAAAAACTGCTCACAGATTTTTTTTTCCCCCCAGGGTATCAACTGATGAATAATGAATGTTTTTATGCTGTGCCATTCTCTCAATTTCCATTGTTGTTACTAAAGTTGTCTCACTTAGATAGGTTTTGTTCTATCACCTTGGTGTCTGTAGCCAGATCCTCTTGGAAAGTCAAACTCCTAGATATTGTTCACTGCCACAGGAAGTGAAAAATCACAGTGTTTACAGCATATTGCTGAAAGTGAAGAAAACCTCTGAATAGAAACACCATTATTGATCAAAAAGTTCATTTTTAACTCAGAAAAGTGCTTCAAAAGTGTGTTTGAAAGAATGTGCATATTTAGGAGCAGAATTTTCTAGTTGCAAGGTTGTGCTATTTTATCTCAGAAATTTCAAGGCGGGTGTGTGGCTTGAAGAGAAACTGTGTGGAGAAGCAGCAGCCACTGCAACAAGCTGTGATGATAAGCAAGCAAGAATTCCCTCATGGCATCCCTTGCCCATCTGATCTTTCAGATGAATTAAATAGCAGAGGCCATTTTCAGATGTAAAATCTCTCTTTCTCACAACCATAGGAGTTTTAGTCTTCATGTGTGTCTTAGCTAAATGCTCTTACTAATTCTGTTTCCCTCATATAAATTCCCTGGCAGTTTTCAGTTCAGTTAGTTAAATAAACCATAATTTCCTGTCTGAAATGTCAACTATTGTGGCCCAGGGTTCCCTAAGGGTCTCGCTGCCTTTAGATCAGCTGCTTCACAATCTGAGCACATTCACCTCCTTCTTTAAAGCATTTTCTCTGCTTGCTTTTAGCATGAGGATTTCCCCCACACAGGAAATCCAAGTTTTAGAAGTAAAGATAATAGAGAAGCCGTTCTCTTCAGCATCAAAGGGATTACAGGAAGCAGTGTAACTATGGCAGTGAATTGTAGATCCAGCAAGATCCGGTTCGTGTCACTCAAAGGAGACATCCTTTGGGATGATGGGGGCATTTCAAATGGCTGAGGGACATTGCAAAGTTATGAGTCAAGGTTTGTACTCTCTCTTGAAAGTTGGAAGGCTCCACTATGTCACGTCATCTATTTTGGCCTGTATTCCCAGGCTGCCTCCCTATATGGATTTCTGGACTTCTGCTTTTTGGTAAACAACCCCCAAAACCTTCTGATGATCTTTGGACTTTCCTCTATAGGTGAGGAAGTCAGGGCTCCTTTATCAGGCAAACTGCTGACCTAACAACAAGGTGCAAAGAACTGGAGATTTTGAAGCTGTAGTTACAATTTTAACTCCTTCCTGAGAATTAGCGTGCTAAATGTGGGGAATGCATACCCTCCTTCCTGGTAAGGAACAGCTGAGGCAACAGTCTCTCCTAGTCATTACAAATACTACTCAGCACTCAAATAAAGAAATGCAGCTTTCTACTGAAGTGCTCCTGAAGGTGCTGAGCAGTGGAGCAAAGGAACTGATCCCTTTAGGGTCGAGTGCTGGAGAAATGCAGTGTCTGACACGGACTTTTCACACTTAAAGCAGCTTCCAGTGTGGTTGTTCAGTAGCTCAGAGCTCAGCCAGGCTGCAGGTGCTCTCTCTCCCCGCCTCCATTTGGATCCACACAACCAGAGCCTGGGAGCAAAGGCCACAGAGCTGCTGGCATGTTTTGAAATATGATACAGGCAGCAGCATTAAGCCAAACACTGATGGTGGTTCTTACGTAATGCAATTGTAGCACTGCACGCCAGAAGCAACAATATCTCTTTCTTATACAGGAGAATGAGTGACTCTTGGACATTTTTCCAAATGCTCATATATGTGAAGATTCCAGGCAAAGGCTGTCCTGTGGAAGGACCTGCAAAGAGTTTGGGGCCCTGGCTATAAAGCTGGGCAGCTGCCCACCCACCTGTGTGGGAGGATAAGGTCTCATCCTCAGAGAAACCGCCAGGGCTGGGGTGTTGCCAAAATGTCCCCTGCCTGCTCCTCACCCCCAAATCCTTCCTTGAATGGGTTCAGTGATGAGCACTGTGCAGACAAATTGCAATGGCTTGTTTGTAAAGTCCACGTGTTCAGAATTAGAGGTCATATCCCAAGGTCCTTAGTGAGGCAAAGCTCTTGGCCAGGTGAGTGTTTCACAAACTAGGCCACACTGGGCGACCAGCTTGTAGTGGGAGATCTTCTTCATTTCTGCAGAGTTACATGAACAATACCTGACTGAAATCCTGTCAGGTGTAAAAAGATGACCTTCCTGATGCCTGATCAGTATAAACTCTTTGGGACAACTCAAAGTTGTCCCAAAGCCCACATAAAAGAGCAAGCCACTGGATCTTCTAATTTATGCTTTTTGAATCTAAACCAGTGAGAAGCTCCCGATTTGCAGAGCAGAAGATCCTCACAGGGCTGGGAGCTCTCTGGGTCTGGCAGTGCCTTCTCCTGCACTGCTCAGGGGAAGGGAGCTGTTGCTCCTTCTTTGCTGATTTCTACAAGAATTCCATTTTCTCTACCTCACCCTAGTTGTCTTCAATTTTATGCCACCTCCTGGCAGTTGTTAGCTGCTGTGATATTAAAGAAAACACACTCCAGTAACAGCATCATCTTTCTTTCCAAGCTTGAGTGTTAAGAACAGTTTGCTGCTTCTTGAATCTTCCATGTCAAAAAAACCCCCATCAATATTCCCTTAGGAGCCCTATCATTTTTGTTTGTAGAGAAAAAGATTTGAGGTCTTACACTGCTGTATAAATGAACATTATCAAATAAAAACTTGGTACTAGTTCTACTGGCATTGAAATTAAAGTCTGTGGAGATCATGTGGGAGACTCAGCTTGAGAAGTACCTGTAAATACTTAGGGAAAATATTTATTTTTATTTGGAATAAAAGGAAATTTTTACCACCTGGCTTTGTGACAGAGAAATTTGTTTCTGGAACTAAAACTGTGGTATGGACTTGCTATTGTCATGTCTCCTCATTCATCTTTTTACCTGAAATTTGGGGAAGAAAATTACTTACAATCAAGCTGGGCCTTGTTCAAGCATTTGCTGAAAATGCCTGGGGAAAATTCACAACTCCAGCATTTAATGAGCACAGCCAATGGCTCTAAGAAGTTTGACTGGCTGCCAAATTGATATGTCTGTGTATCCCATCAGTGGCTGTTATATCTCATTTGTTTTGTTTTGTTCTGTTTTTTTTTCCCCTGATCTCTGTTAAATTGATTTTTAGCCAGTTTGTTTGGCAATTGTGCTGAAGCACTGCAAAGTGGACACAAGATAGGAACAATGCTAAGCAACCAGATGTAAAAAGACTGAAGCAATAAGAAAGCATATTTGTTTTTCACTGTTTAAACATCATTTACCAGCTGGGAAACTGTCTTGCAGGATATACTGCAGTTCCATTAAACTAATCCAGCACACAAACACATCACACAATGTGGCCTTACAAACATGTCTCCTGCAAATACCCCGGCATGCAGGAAGTGATCCAGCAGGAACAGATTAGGAACAGGCACTGGAGACACAGACGGGCGTGAAGGACTGTCTAGGAGGACTGGGGCATTATGAGACACAGATCAATTCTAGGTAGAGCTACATTTCCCCAAGTGTAAGGGACCTCCATCCACCTGCCAGCAGCTGCTCTGACATCCTGTGGTATCGCCAGAGCACTGGCAGACCCAGGCCAGAGCTGGATGAAGAGAGAGAAGGGAAAAGTCCCAGCAAAGAGGTGGTGAAGACAGGACTTTGGCTGATCACCTGGAGTATTGCATAAATGCCAAATTTGTGCCATAAGCACAAAATTGGAGGCCCTGAATACAAAATTAGGACCCTAAGTACAGGCAGCTAAAACTCCTAAAGGCCCTGATGTGGTGGATCATGACAGATGCTGCATTGTTCACAATGGAGCTGCAGAGCCTGGCCCTTCTCTGCTGTCCTGTTGGGCTGTCAGAGAGCATTGCCCCGCTGGCCTCCACTACAGAAGAAAAAAAAATTCTGATGAGGATCACCATGATGAGGAGGATGGGGGCTGTCAGAGAGCAAGGAAAGGCAGGCTACCTTCTGCACTGCTGCTGGTTTTACTGATGAAGCTACTTGGACAAGTAACTTCAGCTCAACATCACTTGAAAAAACTCAGAGAGGATCATTAATGGCAGAGGTCTCTGCTGCATCCCCCCCTAGTGCGTGGCATCCTTCCAGCCTGCAAATGTTGCCTTTCCTTGTCAAATCCAAACCCTTTAAGCTCTTTGTATGAAAGCTTCTCCTTTTCCTGGTCTGAGAAAAAGGATGTGCCAAGCAGAACAATGTAAATCATGTTACTACATGGGATAATGTCTCCCAGACCTGCCAGTCAGGACCAGCTCCTAGTGACAGTGTTGGAAAGGAGCTCCTGAAGCAGCAGGTCATTAACTGAGAGGCTTTGGCCTCTCTTGTGTCTGCTTTGATACATGTCCAAGATTAAATACCTCCACTGCCACTATTTTAGCCCTTGCCTAACTTCTTCAGCCTTATTCCCACCTCTTGAAGCTGTCCCGTCCCTCTTGGCCCAACACCCTTGCTCAGTAGTTGCTCTCCTACCTCTTCCAGGCCTCTTCTTCAGCTCAGTTATCCCGAGGAGAGCACGGAGGGAGTCAGGAAAACACTGTCCCTGCCACTGCCAGCCCAACTAGAAAGGTCCCTGGCTGCTCACTGAGCTGCTCCCAGGGCAGTGCCCTCTGCTCAGGTTGCCCCTTGCAGACCACACCTGGAGCTCCCCTGGCCCAGCAAGGTAGGACAGACCCTCTACACCAGAGCCCTGGGCTCAAGAGCTCAGGTGAGGTTACTTTCACCATCGCTGAGTTAATAGATTTTCTCCAGTGCTATTTTATACTTGATCATCAGAAAATTTTAGGGATAAAAAATGGCTATTTCCCCACTCTTGGAAAGGAGAGAATTTTTACTTTGCTTCTTAGGACTTATTTCTAGGCTTGTGACTTTGCAAAAAAAAGAATCGATCAAAATCGCATCGTTCTGATTCCCGTCACATCCTTTTTGTTCTTTTCCCTCTTGACTTTCCAGGCTGCTATTTTAATAACTGTTTGCAGTTGAAATCAATGCCACACTGAAAAGGCTGAAATCCTAGCTTTCCTCAGGGAAAATATTTCCCCACACATCCCTATGGGAGAGATCTGAGTTCAGCCATGTGTCCAGCAGCTCGGGATGATTCTTGGAGATGCTTCATCTTGTCTCCTTCCCCATGTTGCTCTGGACATGGTAATTCACAGCCACACCAGGCTTCCATGCCTCCAAATACAGGAATGTGATGAAGTACAGGGACTTCAAAGAGCTGAGGTACAGGGGAATGTGGTGGTTAAAGGCTGCTGTGGTCTATTTTTAGCAGCTGTAGTTGCTGGGTATCACAACCCTAAGTCACCTCTGAACTTAGAGTCACAAGCATGAAAATGAAAAACAAATTAATTGGATCCACTGACTGGCCAGAAAGGAATCCTCTCTCAATATTTATGGACCAAATAAACATTAACAACCGTAAAAATGTCTTTTTGTCCTCTGTGGCTAAACACAGGCCTCCTCTGCTGCTGATCCTTTGCCTGTACAGTAAAACATCCCAGTGTCTGTGCTGTGAGTAGTAGTTGCTGGGACTTGGAGGTTTTTCAGGTCAGCCCCACAAAAATGTAAGGGCTGTTACAAAGTGCTAGGGCTGACTGCCAGGCTTTGCACCTCTTCTTTTATGCTTGAACCCTTTTTTCACTCAAATCATTGTTATATCAGTGTACCTGTGCTGAAATTAGTTGCTTGAGCGTAGTTGCTCCTGATTTGCATCAGTGAAGTCAGAAGAGCATCGGTCCATTCGTGCTCTGTTTTCTTGGCCAGTTTGAAAGAGTCAACCCAAACCAGCACGCTTTTCTAGCTGGTGAAGCAATGCAGTATCTCATCTTACAGGTTGCTCTGTTCCTTTTGTTCTTTGCTGTCTGTGCATGCAGAGAGGTTTTTTTCCCACATTTGCTATTTGATTTCATGTTTTCTTGTGCCCAGTCTGTCCGACAGCCTTTGCTTTTCAGTTACTGTTTTTAAAAATGGCTCCAACCCCTCTCTTTTGCCATCTCAGAGAAAAGGCACAACTGCATTATTGTACTGAGTGAATGCATTTTCTCATACATGTAGCTGAATGGGAGATTATTTAAATATCTTAAACACTCTCCTAATTGGAATAATGATGTGCTAGGAATGGGAGTGCGAGGAGAATTTATATTCAGGCTCCTGAATTTCAGTGAATGAGTAATCAACACTCCATTACTTCCTACAAGGTTAAACATTTTTTTTTTAAAGCAAATGGTTACTGTAAAAACACCATTTGACTGCAATAAAACAAACAAACAGAACCCCAAATATGGGTATTCCTGGTGATCTTTAGATCATGTGAGAACTTTGTGGGTCCCTTGGCAAAGGAGAGGCTGACTTGAAATGCTGTTGGCTGATGCCTCAGGGCTGCCCACCAGCCTCTGCTCTGTTCTTGCCCCATTCATCCTGTCACTCCTCACCTTGTGCTATCCTGGTGCTGGTGTCAACACCTGCACTCCAAAGCCAACACTCCGAGCCAGATCTGGGGGCGATTTGGGTTAAAAAGTAACCCAGCAAAGTTTGTTTGCTTGTCTGTGTGTGTGACTGTTTGAAAGGCTCCATTTCCCCATGTGATTCATGGAAAGGCTGTACCAAGGTCTGTGCTGGCAGGAGGGCAGGCAGGAGCAAGGGGAAAATGGAGCAAGCCCAGGAGCTGGGGAGGAAAATAGCTCTGACTGATATTGCTGTCAAATATTTTATCTTCTGCAGTCACTGCTTTAGACCAGAGCAGTTGCATTGGTGCCTGTAGCCTGTACCTCAGCAAGGCTGGCCTGTCTCTACAGCTTCACTTATTCTAATCAAGAGGCTGGTCATTTTCTTGGTCAGTTTATTGCTGTAAAGTCAATTATATGCAGTTACTCAGAGGTGTGTAGTGGTCCAATGTAATCTATTTTAGATACAAAATCTAATTTTCCTGTCATCCTGCACAGTCACAATAATTACAAAACACTCTCAATCATTTACCTAGAAGAGCTTTTAAGCAGTTCTGAGTGATTAAGCATTGTTGCCACTACGCTCTTTTGCATCCTCCAGTACTATGCTTTTCTTTTCATTGTTTCTTTCCTGCCAATTGTTTCTGTAGTTAATTTCAGTGGGCTTGATCTGAAGGCCATGGAGGTGAATGCACAGTCTGTCATTAACTTGAACAGGCTGGTGATCTGACCTGCTGCAAATGCTTTAATAGGCACAGGTCAAGGACTTGAAATGCAGAACACTTGTTTTACTCTGTGTTCCTATTGCTATTTCAGCTTGCTCCATCAGATATTTATGCAGAAATGCAAACTCTCCTAGGCACAACACTGGGAAGTAGAGGTCTACACTACATTCATTACAGCAGGATGTAGAAATGCCAACCACAGCACAGGTTGCCCTGTGCCTCACTCAAGCACCCAGCAAGAGACAGATGGAGAGAGGCAAACAGGCAGTTTGGCAGAAGTGAGGCTTAAATCCAGGGAACATTAACTGCAGGTTTAGGGTCTGTTGTCCCTGCTCCCAGTTATGCCTCTTGTTTTTCTGAGGCACAGTAGCACATGTACTTGTGCAATATTCTCTAATCCTGTCTGTCTGATAAAGACACAGGAGGCAGAATATTAATCCAAAAGGAAGGGCTGAGTCTGGGGTGTTTCTATCAACGCTGGTGCTGTTTGCTTGCACAGCAGTAATTATGGACTCTGCCACAGACAGCATGAGTGAGTCTTTCCAGTGCCTCCCTGATAAGAAGACGCTAGAAGAGATCATGCATACATGTCTCACAGAGCTCAAAGTTTCCTAATCCTTTTGCCATTCCACTTTTCAGCATTACCAGGTGCACTGCATACCCCAGCCTTGGAGGAGAGGCCTGAGCTGAAGGGACATTTGCTGCCCAGTTTACCCAATCCTGCTTGCAAGCAGCCATCCATGACCAAAGGAGTAAAAACATAAAAATTCCAGCTCAACTTGCAGCAAATCCTTGTTCCCACTAATTACTCAAAACTAAGCATGAGCATTAGTGCACTGTTCCTGCTGGAAAACATACCATGCTCTCATGTTATGGGAGTTAAGTACAAAGTTAGTTTGACTGCTAAAAGAGTTGTATTTTTTTTCACAGCAGCATCATGAACACACATGAGTTATCATGAGGCAAAAACCAGGCACTCAGCAGCAGACCCTGAAGTCAGCAGTTCTGGACAGACATCTGAGCTGATTTCAGCACAACCACATTGTCATCTTCTGACTTTCCACCTCCTGAAAACAAATGAATGTTAATCCTCCAGGAGCTTTTAAAACTAAGGGCTTTTTAAAAAAAAAATTAAACCCTATTTTTAGAAATTAAGATGTCTCAAATATTTTCTTTAAGTTCCTCAAACATTTGTAATTCCTCCATTGATCTAAATGTAGATTCAGTTATTTATGCTGGATTTATTGTGCATTATGCTCCGGCCACTTGCTAACTTGAACTCTGGTGACACAGAGGGTTTCCTCTGTGCCAAACAGGAAAAATTTAAAACTATTTATCTGCTATGACAGTATTGATAATAGCGCAGAAAAGCACTTTGGACTTCTCCTAAAGGGTAGGCTGATCTTCATTATCTTCTGTTTGCATTTGTTTTTGTCCCATGGAAGAGAGATTAGGAGACAGCCAGCTGAGCTCCATGTTTAGCAAGACTGTAGAAGATGATAACTGCAGGGACACATTATTTACTTGATCAATAAGAGTGACTTTGGAATGCAGTCTAACTGGCTTTCTGAGTAATTGTATTAGACTTCAGTCCCCAAATGCTGCCTAACTCTCATCTGCCAAAATAGAGATTTTTAAATTACTTGCCTCCTACAGCTGGTTTGTAATAGGCACAGAAATTTGTAGGCACCATCCAGATCTTCCTTTGTAAAATAATTTTCCTTTTTTCACGAAAAATCTTCAACAGACTAAGTAAAAACCCCAGCATAACCACCTCTGTCTTGCACAAGGTGAGGCACAGGACCTCAGAAAGATGATGGAGATCACACAGATTGTGCAGGGTACAACTGTTGTATTCTTTCCTAAAATGAAAAGTGCCTGCTAAAAAGCAATCCTTTGGTAAGGCAGTCAGTCACCCAAGAAGGGAGCTACCAGTAACCAGATTTTTTATATATCTCAGAGCCTGAAATTGTTTTCCAAAGGCATCAGTTAATTTCAGCTTTGTCTACTTCTGATCTTGTTTCTAATGTTCCTCTGTGTTTCGCCCACAGACAAATGTTTGAAGCTTGGACATTTTTAAGGGATAGCTCTAGAGGAGCTGGAAAAAATCCCAAATGACTTTAAAATATTTATATACCTGAAAGAACCAAAAATAATGATTGAATTACCTCACATCCCCAGCTTCCTAGAACAGAGTCTTTACAAGGCAAACATGACCTTGCTGTCCTTCCTCTGCCTGCTGCTGTGGGCACGTGAGGAGGGTCGGGATGCAGCCCAACAGCCTGGTGCTACCACACTGCTGCTCAACCTGAAACCTCTTCTTGCCTTCTCTCTCTGCTCCTGGCACCTGTGCTAAAGCCCTGGTGCAGGTGGAAAGGACAGGTACCAGAACCAGCATCTCCCCTTCCCATCAGGGCATGCATGCCCTCTATTTGCAGCACTCACCCTTCCTGTGCAGATGTAGGAGTGACAAATTAGAAAGTGCTTTGAAGCCTAATGGCTTGGTAGCACAGTGAAATGTGAAAAAGACCACTAAGTCTGTCAGGGGAAAATCCTTGTCTTTGAGGCTGCTATCACAGGTATTTATGGTAAAGAAATGCTGGCCTGAATTCAAGGCTATGCCTTCCAGATTGGCAGCTTAAAACAGGGGCAGCAGGGCTGACCAAGGAACTCCTCCCAAGCTTGTGTACTGTAGCACCCAGGACATTCATAGACAGAAAAAAATGCTTTTCCAGGTAAGGGGGAAATGCTAATAAATATCCTAAGCACCTCTCCAGTCTCTCCTTTCCTGGTGTGTTGGCATACGGGTAGTGTCTGAAAGGAATCAAACGTGGATCCTGCCTCACATCTCTTTTCTGGGCATCCTTCTGGTCAGAATGAGCAATGAGTGTCACCCCAGATGGCTGGATGGGTGCATGTCTGTCTGCTGAAAGCTGCCACCATGCAGTTGTGGCTGGAGGAGATGGAAAGTCAGCACGCTGGGAGCAGGAGTTCCCAGGCTGGGGCACGGTGTGACCAGCAGTGCTGACCTGGCAAAGTGCACAGGGCCTGACAGCCCAGGAGAGAAAACCTGAGGGGAAAGAAAGCAAAGCAGACCAAAAAGAAATGCAAGTGGAAGGGGTGTGCAAAGGCTGTCTTACATGGGCTGGTAGCTGCTGGCTCATGCCTTCATCCAAGGGCACCTGGGGCTCACAAGGTCCTTTCCACCACTGATTTTGTCCTCTCCAGCAGCCCTTGGCTGTCATACAGGTTCCTGCCTGCCATGGAGACAGTGTGTTGGTCTTGGGCAAGGGACAGCCTCTGACATTTGGGCTGGGGATGGTCCCTCTGCTCCAGAGCAAGGTCTGCACCATAATTCTGCACATGTTCAGGCATGGCAGAATTGCCTCATTGCAAGGGCACCTTTCCCCTCTGGACTCACCACGGTTCTCCCTGGGCTTCTCATAGGCTCTTAGCAGAGCCGTGGGCTCCATGGCAAGATGCTGACACAGCAAGTGGGAAGGGATGGTGGAAAGGCTTGAGAGGTCCAAGGAACCCAGCACAGCCACATGATAACAGACTAGCAGTAATTTGTTGGAAAAATCAGGTCCAGCTGCTTGCTTCTCCTGGTTTTAGTGGATCAGATCTGGATGTGGTTGTAACATTCTGCTCTTTCATTTCCTTGTCTTAAACATGAACATTTTGTTTCAGGACATGAAAAGGGAATGGGGTTTGGGTGCTGAAATTTCAGAAAGAAGGAAACTGTGCCTTGTCTTTCCAGTTCTTTGTAATTACTTGGCTTTCTGGGTCTTCCCTAGGGGACTTTTCACTTCCTTCTTCCAATTGTATACAGAAATTATTTACTCTGATTCATATCCTGGACCCTGGCACCTGCTAATTAGGTGTCCATAAGGGCTGCAAGTGAATATGTCCTACGTAGGACTTCCAGAACTTATCCCAAAAACATGGTTAAGTGAGGATTTCCTTTAGTGCCAAAGTTCACTCAAAAACCTCCCTCCTTCATTTCTCTACCTCAGGCTACCCATTGCCCAGCTCCCAGATTTCTCCATCCCCCAAGTTTTTCTTTTTAGTACAGCAGAGCTCCACAGAGACTTACATGGGCACAATCATGAAATCAAGGAAAGAAGCAGGAACAGAAAGGAGACAAATGTCTGTCCTCACTGAGCCTCTGCAAAGGACTTTTAGGTTCCAGTGATGTCTCCTGGACTCCCGTATCTAGACTTTGGCAAGACTGTAGAGAACAAAGCAATTTAGAGAATATCTCTTAAGTGTCCATTGCTCAATATCTTTTCAGTGTTTAACGCTCTCAGGAGAACCTGTCTGAGCTATACACAATTTTATTTCACACTCTGTGCCTGTCCCCAGTGGGCCACATAATGCAGGGGCTCAGACCACTCTGTGTTACTTTGACAGTGGTTTTTGTTCCTCTCAAGTTATTTCCTGCTGACTTAACAGGTCTCGTGATTCCTGCCTGTATCTGTGGAAAAACCAGTCGCTGATTCAGCTGTGCCTCTCTCAGGAAGGGGAACCTGAGTCTGGGTTTTGAGGAGGCAGGCCAGCCTCCAGGAGCCTTCTCCTGTTCCCAGGGGAACCCCAGAGCCAGGAATGAAGGCGAAGCACAAGTTTTGGTTTCAACTCACTTTTTAAAACTAGTGCCTTTTCAAAAACCAGTTTCCATAGTGACAGGGAACTGTAGCACCATTGTAAAGGTCCAAAAAGCCCCAGCTGAGTATTAGCCAGAAATTCAGCAGTGTGGCCAGCTCCTGAGCAGCCTTCCCCAGCCCCTGCTGTGCTCACAGCAGGGCTCTTCTTCAAACACCTTCCTGCCCACCAGCCACACTTTTAGCTGCCTGTGGGCTGTGCTACTCCTGAGCAATAGGGCTTAATCACAGGTAAAATGATGTTTGTCCAAAAAAGGAACATACTTTGGCTGCATTTAGCCCTTTCATATAAAGGGAAATGCTAGATTTGAAGACAGCTTTCACCCATTGTTTCCTTTTGCAGAATGGTGCAGTAACCATGAAATGTGCTCACGATCATCCATTGAGTCAGCAGAGGAGCCCAGCTGGAAGCCCAGGTCCTGTTTAATTCTTATTTATTACAACATGCTGCCTCTCTCCTTCCCTTTTGCTATCTGTCATACAGGGTACTTCCATCCATGCTATAATCCAGACGTCCCAAAAGGGCCCAGGAGCTCTCACACAATCATGTTGTTGTCCTGGTCCTCACCACAACACACAAGAAGCATGCCAGAGAGAACATCCTCCCTGCTGGGCTCAGTGCCAGGAGGTGGAGGTGATGGATGCCACCACTTCCTCACGGAGCACCCTTGCCCTCATCCTTTGTTATCTGCTGGATTATGTTGCAGCCTGTGGCAAGCAAAGAAATACAACCACAGCACTCTTACAAGTTAAATCTCAGGTAAAGTTACAGGCACTTGTCAAGTGCTTGTGTTACCTGAGGCTTTTAGGTAACATGTGTTATGTGTGTGCAGGAGAAAAGTGGGGTTGTGCTTTTGTACAAACCTCAGGAAGCCTTGGCGTAGCTGTGGACTTAGTGCCTTTCCTCAGGAATGGCCAGGACTGTGGGGGACTGTGGGCTTTAGTGAGGGTGTCTGTGGCCTGTGTGGCGCCCAGAGTGCAGACACAGCCTGCCAGGCAGGGTGAAGACACCTGCCCAAGGGACAAAACAGCCCTGGCAGGAAGCACTGTGCATGCAGCAATTCCAGAACAGAACCCAGGCACTGAAGGCAGGGCACCAGCCTGACTCAAAGCAAGCACCAGCCACCTCCTCCAGCCCCAAACCAAGCACGATTATTCCTTTCAGTTTTATAATAAACTGTAATTTTTCTTAAACATTTAACAATCATTACTCCCTTCCTACTCCTCCTATTTTTGCCTGCGTATCCATGCGACACTTTAGGAGCTGAGATCACACACAAGAAAACAGAGTGAAAATGGCAACTAACGTAGTTTTTGTGAGAGAAGAATGTTTTGTATATTGCTTCCTGTTAAACCATTGGAAATGGCATACCCAAACAAGAAATGGTCCTTTTGGTGCAAGACCTTAACACAGAAGAAAAAGGCCAAGTTCTGCAGCAAAGTAAAAAAAAAAAAAAAAAAAGAGGCATATTTGCACCAGGTTTTCTGCCAGTATTTTCAATGTGAGGGTAGATGCACTGCACCAAGCTAAGGGTTTATCTATCCTAAGGCTGCCAGTGGAGCCCCAGAAGAGGCCAAGAGGCCAGACATATTTGCTTTGTATTTCCCAACTTCCAGCAACCAGCAGCTCAGGGAATTCATCAGGCAGAGGTGAAAACATGTCTATATTGCCAGGACAAGCTGAATAAAATAAGAACTATGTATGTCTTGAAAATTAATCATCAGGATTCACCAAAACTTCAGAAGTTGCCTTGTGATCGCAAGTGAAGGCACTATTTTAGGGAGGTACTTCCTGCAGGAGACAAATTTTTCCCTTGCTTCCTCAAGACCTTCAAGTGACCCCACTAAATTGTTAAAATTCCATTAGAAAGTAGCTGCTGGGAACATGAGCAATAAATAGCTGCTAAGATCAATGGCAGTCTTGCTGATTTAAAATCAATGTATTGCTTGCTGACGGTGCTGGCAGTGTTTTCCTCTGGGAAATGTAACAGTGATTGGCTTTAAATAAACACAGTGGTAAAAAACTTTATCTGAACTCATTAGTGACTCAGACTCACTTTAGAGTAACCCAGAAAATGCCTGTTGCCCACAGACAAGACTAGGAAGTGGTCAATGATTTTGGATACTGCCATTTATGGAGAGACACTGGAAAGCATCCTGGAACAGAGCAGAACTTCTGAAAATGCTCCCTGAAAATACTTAGGGCATTTAGACCGTGCTCTGAAAGCCACCAGTCACTTTTGAAAACATGACATGAACAGCATTAGGTTACTGTGGCTCTAATGACCACCATCCATCCTTTCCCAGCCAATCCCTTGTTCCCTTCCCAGCTTCTGGCTGGCCTTCATGCCATGCATTCATGACATAACTAAGCCCATCAAAACCCAAAGTGCCACCATAACTTGTTTTCATCCACCAGCCACCAGCAAGCAGCTTTGGGCTGAGTCGGGATCCTCTCCCTCTTTTTCTTTAAAGTCTCTCTCCCACCATGAGTAATTTTTCTCAGAGGCTCAGCTAGATTGCTGTAATGAAAATAGGCATGAAAGCATTTGCCCTACCTACACTCTGTTTTGTAACCTAACCATTTAATTGCATCATGCTTTTTCCTACAAATCATCTGATGATGATTCCCATAACAAGCCTTTACCTCTTTTCCTGCATATTTTAGCTATTACTAGCAATACTTCAGCTATTACTGCATCCTGCTTGGAGATATCACTAAATCATGAGGGGATTGGTCACTAGAAAAATCAGAGCTCTTTTTGATGGCTCTCTAACCTGGGAAATGGGGCACCTGAGTGAGAAACAGAAACTGTAACCACATCAGAACTCTGCAGTCGATGCCTGCAGCATGTCCAGAAGGGACAGGCAAAGACAGAGGCCAGGCCATTTGCACTACATGTCAAAAAATAGATTGAATGCACAGAACTGTCTTTGAAAACCAGTGATCAAGAGGTTGAGGGCTTACAAGTAAAATCTAGGGACAAGCCAACAAAGGAAAACTCATGTTTGGTCTTCCTGCAGAGCACCAGAGCAAGGGAAGCTGTTGGTGAAGCTGTCTGACTACAGGAAACACTGTGCTCCCATGCTCTGATCCTGCTGGGGCATTCCTTGGTATCTCTTGGAAAAGCAGTACAGTAAGCTGTAAGCAATCCAGGAGACTCTTGGAGGGTGCTGAGGATCATTTCATAATCCAGGTGACAAACAGCTTGATCAGAGGAGAAGCATTACCAGTCCTGTTGCTTATCAACAGGGATGAACTATAGAGATGACCAAACTGGTGTTAGCTCAGACTGCAGCAATCCTGCCCTGGTGGAATTCAGTCTTGAACACCTCTCCTGTGAAGAAAGTCTGGGACAGTTGGGGTTCTTCAGCCTGGAGAAGAGAAGGCTCCAAGGAGACCTTATTGCTGTCCTTTAGTTTATAAGAAATATGGAGAAAGACTTTACTGAGGCATACAGTGATAAGAGAAAGGGCAGGGGTTTCAAACCAAGAGAGGGTGGACTTAAATTGAATAAACAGAGGATTTTTTTTAATTATTAGAATGGTTATGAACAGGTCCAGAGAAGTTGTGGATGCCCCATGATGGAAGTGTTTGAAGTCAGGAAGGATGGGGCTTTGAGCAACCTCATGTAGTGGAATGTTCCCTGCCCACGGCAGGGGCTTTGGACTGGATGATCTTTAAAGGTCCCTCCCAAACCAAGTCATTCTATGGTTCTCTGATAAGCTGGAAACATTTTAGATTTTGTGATTTACTTCCATTATGAATGCTTTTTTTTTTTTTTAATGGGGACTATTTTTCCTTCCCAATAATGTTTGTTTATAAGATTATAATGTACTTGTTTTGATGGTGATTAGGGTATAAACCAATAAAATCAAGGAAAATCCCATAATGGACCTGCACTCTGGATCCTCCTTAGCTATACATATACTCATCCCCAGAAATACTAACTTTCTCATAAATATGGACACACACACAGAGGATTTATTAATCAAGCAAAGTGGTTTTACACCCGAGAAGAAAACTTTCAAACACATAGCCTATAAACAGATGATATGCTGCCTTTCTGGTTCAATAAATAGCCTGAAAAAGTGTTCTCAGGAGACATGAATTTGCAGTGTCCCCCCTTTATTTCACTGAGATGTTAATTCTGCCGTCTAAATTTCATACTTTACTGGCAGTATGGAAAGTGCCATCACACAGGAAGCAATTGCACTTTCTGCATTTCTTTAGGGATCAGGAAATAAATCTGTACAGATAGAAAACAGCCCCATATCTCCTCATGTGCAGAAGGAAGCACCAGGTTACTTGACATGAAAAGCATTGGGAACTTGTGCAATGGTCAGTACACAAACCACAAAGAAGCCTAGACAAGTTGGATATGACAAAATAGAAAGCCACACTGGATGTATCCTGCAGACATTGCTGGACACTGTCCCAAGAACTGGGATGCTCTGTTTTGAGCAGCCAGCAAGAAAATGCCTCAGGAGCATCTCACAGAGATGACTTCAAACAAAACTTTTCCAGCCCTCAATGGTTCACTTGTTTCTGGTTCTCGAATAGTTTGATTCCCAGTCACTTTTATATTAATAGTAAATCTGAAAGTACAAAACAAAGCATGTGGCTCCATGACCCACTGGCAGAGCCCGTTCCATCAGAGTGAGACAAGATGCGACCCCTCATTCCAGAGGTGCCTGCATGTGAGAAACAATTTGCAGCTTTTCCAGGCATTACTGGAGGTAGGACAACCTCCTCCCTGTGCAATAAACAGACTTTTCTTGCTGTCTTTCCCTCCCACTGCACACCACAAACACAGCCCAGCAGAAGTATTTTCAAGCACAAACATGCACAGAAGTGCTTAATGCTTTGTGTTGCTATACCCAACCCCCATAAATTCATGCTCGTGTAATTACTGCTCTCTGTTTGCCTACTGATAGTGAGTTAAAAATACCACACACCCCCCAAGATTAGAACTGGTTTCTATTTTTTGTTAAATTCTTGCAGTTGGTATAGAAGAAAATGTTGTGATGAGCCACATGAGATCCCTCTTGCCTGCACTAGTCAGCAGAGGAGACTGCAATGCTGCCAACAGAAAAACCCCACCAAAAGCATGGCATGCACAGACCAACTCAAATTTGACCAAGTTATGATGGCATCAGTTCTGTATCCCTTTTCCTTTCTTCATCTGATGCTTGGTGTTTCTACAGTGGGAATGGATTTGAGCCGGGACCTTTTCTATTAGAGCCTGCATTTAAATGGAATGTAAAATCTTTCTGCAATATCCAGATTCCTAGTTTATATTCTGAGGTACTTCTAGCTTAGACTAAACATACAATATTTCTGTAATGTAAAATGATATGCAAGCCATTTCTGTTTATCCAAATTCCTAATTTATACTCTGAGGCAGCTACCACTTACATGGAACTACTTGCCATTGATGAAACCCTTGTTTTGGTAGTAGAAATATGGACATAATCCATAAATAATTTTGCAAATCTTTGAAAGAACATGAAACTAATCTAATATTAAATAAACAACAACAGATTTCTAACTTATATTGTTTGTAAAATCTTTGTCATATGAGCCACCTCTTTATTACAGACAAGTAACATACTTGCCATTTAAGCTTCTGAGTCCCTATTTCTAAAAGCTTTGTGGAAAGAACTGTCTGGAAATCCCATAAGGTCAACCCCTTCCCAAGGAAAACTAATGAGAGTGAGTTTCCCAGTGCCTGTTTGAGGTGGGGAAGTCAGGACATGCACACAGTTTCCCCTTCACTTCTGATAGGCTTCTCTGAGAAAATAACAGTGCTCGAAAACCCACCCATAGCTATTAATGTATTTTGAATGTTTGCATCAACAACACAGAGAAATACTTTATATGTGAGACCAGGTGAAGCTTCAGCTGGCAGCCACTGGAGACAGAAACGGCATTAGAAAAAAAGAACTAATCTAAAGCTGCATTCTTGCCAATATCCTCTCACACTTTTGGAGCAGCAGAGACAATACCAAATGCAAACATGTCCCTGCCCACTGCACAAGCCTGGATCATCACAGAAAGGCTGGGATAAGCAGATGAACATTTGGCTAAGGACCAAGGAGAAGATTTATTTTTTTTTTTTAGATATTGAAAAGCCAAGACACAATCAAGGTCCCAGAAGGATTTCCAAAAGCGATTAGGAGCCCAAGTTCTGTGAGTTCATTGGTCCTTCTGAAAATCCTGTATAGTAGCAAATGAACTGCATCACTGAACATCAAAATACCTCTGTGCTCGTGCTGCTTCTGCTAGGGACCTTGATTTCAGAAGGGCAAAGTCTTTATCACAAAAAGGTTAGAACTTTCTTCTCCTTCTTTAGTTCACCTACCCTCCCCCAAAATGGGAAAGCTTATCCTCTTCTTGTTTAATAAAATTGTTACTGCCATATGAACTATTTTAACTGAAATTGTAAGATCAGCACTCAAACCCCTGGTTTGGCCACCCAGATGTTTGCTTTACAGATAACAATTTGCTTTCATTTGATTGAGGTTTACCTACCCCAGATTTCCCCCTCTGATCAGATAGTGCAGAGTTGGAGGGTCTTTTATGGGGGGCAGAAATCTCTCATGGATTGGTAAGTGATGCAAAGGTTGCAGTGCCCATCCTGGTGCCATCAGATGGTGGTGGGCCAAACATTGCCCTCTCCATTTACACATCTCTGCTGACAGGAATTGTGCTGCCCATGTGGGACCTCTGGACTGCTGTTCATACACGTTCTGTCCTCAGAAACACGATACCAATCTATTGCACAAGGACTGCAAAAGAATTGCACTGATTTTTTTTTTTTACTTTATAGAAGAAAGTGTTCCCTCAATGTGATCAACACTGAACATGACTTTTGCTCAGGCTGCAAATAGCAAATTACTTAATCATCAACTATTTAAGTACCTGTTTGTCTTGTCATGAAGTGAAACTTGTGAGCAAGATTGTATTAAACGTAAAGCGGCTACTTGCATTCTTAAATATTAATCCTCAAGTAAAAACAAATTAAAGGTAGTCCCAGGGTCACTTTAGTAAGCCTGAGCTGATGCATCCCACTCTCTCGTATCCCACATTAAATGTTCCTTGCCTTGTCTTTGTGCCAACACCAACATTTTTGCAGCCTCTGAATGACCTTGGCAGAAGGATGGGGAAGGGAATGTAAGCTGGGAGGGACCCAGCCCTGAGAGGGCACAGGGGCAATTACCAGCCACTGGCAGCAGGAACAGGGCTGGAAAGTACAGCCACCCCTGCAAGGCAGAGGGTTTGCGAGGGACCTGTGCCCTTAAGATGGACACGATGGGAAGTGTAAGGGGGCAATTGTGAAACGAGAGAAGCCCCTGAAAAGGAAAAAATAAGGAAACGCGGGGTGGTGGAGACACAAGGTGGAGGAGAAAGAGGGGAAAAGAGGCCGCAGGGGACTGTGCAAGAAATAGGGATGCGAGAGGAAGGGCAGGAGCAGGAGCGAAAGGCGGGAAGCCACAGGAAGAGAAGGGAGGAGAGACGCCGGGGCTGGGTTGTGTGGGGACAGGCAGGGGAGCAGGTGTGTTGAGCGGGGAGCCGGGACGGGATGGGGCTGGGAGAGAGCCCAGGGAGTGCTGAGGGGTGCGCTGCCTCTCTCCCGGCGCCTGGTACCGCCGGTGCCCGCGCCGCCAGAG
>VYXF01005255.1:163047-229885 GCA_013397295.1 Polioptila caerulea | reverse complement strand
TCACCCCGGCCGCCCCCGGCAGCTGTTGCTCCAGCGGTGCGCCTGCCCGGGCGGCTCTCCGCCGCGTCCTCCCCTTGTCGTGTGTGTTTTTAAAAACATCTACGGAGCATCTGCTCTACGTGCGCTGCATCTGCTCAGAGCGGCGCTGCCCCAGCTGCCCCGGGCTCGCGTCGCGGCTGTGCCCGGCAGCATCCTCCTGTCCCCGCGGCCTCCCTTGCCCTCGCAGGCACCGCTGCCTCGCCATCCGGAATTGGCTTTGCTGTCCGGGTCCTGGTTTGGGCTGAGGCGTGTGTTGAGCCCCGTGTGGGGCTGACCTTTCCGTAGGTTGGGTGACCTCTCGCTGAGACCTCGTCTCGTCTGCAAGTCAGTCTGGCACTTCCACCGCCGAAGGACATGAGATCGGGATTGGTATCCCCTGCCTATCTCATGGGGAGTCACGATGCTTAATTAACGTAACCGGCAATAAGGTGGCAACTCACTGCTGTCCTGACAGTAGGCGATGTGTGCAGCAGAACTCTTGGATTGATGGAACCAAGCTGGTAACGGAGGGAGCTGTGGCTTGTGCCAGCAATACGAGGAACTGCCCCTGCAGGTGAACAGGGGCTGTTTCAATGCTGAAAGAACTGCCAGAACAGCAGAGAAGCTGCACTGTTAGACATGCTCTGCGTGTTCCCCTTTCTAGAAAGTGAGAGATTTGTTGGAATACTCCAGCAGACTTAACACGTGTTGTAAGGATAACTGTTGGTGGGAAAGTTTCCTGGTGCTTTGCTGCAGCACAGAACACCTACTGCTGGTATGCTGGTTCCCTGTAAATCCATTCTCATCTTGTTTTGAAATACTTTGGTTAAGGGCCAGGCTATTGCATACCCTTTTGCAGGTAGAAATCTTGTCCTGATCTTAACTCACAAAGCTGGCATTCAAAACTTTTAAATTGCTTTGCCAGTTCTGCACAGCAGGCTGTATTGTCTGATAGTTCAGATGAATTTTCCTCCAGTTATTAACATGTACCTGGTAAGTTCATCAGCAGCCTGGGGATGACTTTTATCTCTAGAGACAGAGGGAAGTAGCTTGGAAATTATAACGTCTTAGTGCCAAACTTTTTGTGTGTGTGTGTGTGTGTTTTTCCAAAATAAAAAGGTTTGGTATCTTTGTGCTTCTGTGCCATAAACTACGTTTGTCCTTCAGTAATGCTTTTGGTTATAGTGATTGTGCATGTGCATATTTTTTTGAAAATCTCGTGTTGGGACAGTACTGGAATGGCTCAGAAACTGACAGGATTTGTTTCACAGTTTGCAGAAGGCAGTACTTGGCTGTTGTGATAGTGTATCAGGGTGGTCTTGCAGTGTGTTATTTCAACCGAGCTTTGAGGCAAATGACTAAAGCACAAGTATGTGTTGGGAAGGGTGTACAGAGTTCAGACCAGAAGGCTTTAGCAAGGTAAACTGGGGAGGAAAATGAAAAAAAACTTCTTTGCTCACTTGCCCTTTTGACATATAACAAAGCACATTTCTCCTCTGACTGTATCCCTGACATACAAACAATTTACTTCTCCGAAGGCAACTCATGCAGGTGTGAAGCTAAGGGGAACTGGAGGGACGGTAAGACCGGGAGCTGTGACCAGAGCTGCAGCTGTTTGCCTTTGCTGTGGAGGTGAGGGTGACTGATCCTCCACACAGCTCACAAAAATAAGAGCTGCAAGCCTTGAGTGTTCTGAGGAGCAATTTTGTGCCCATCTCTGTCAGTGGTTGTCACGTCTCTGTTCCTCTGAGGGAGGGCACCGTGCTGCTCCGTGCTGGCCGTTCTGCGGCCCAGGAAGGGCGCCTGGAATCGATGTTGTGAGGCAGCCTGTGCTGCCCAGGAGTGTGGTGTGGCCCTTGCACAGCTGGGGGTGAGGAACAGGATGGCTCTACAGCTGCTGGGCTCCCTCCAGCAAGTCTCTTGCTGAAGGGAAGGGCAGTGGCCATCGGTCTGGCCACAGCTGGGTGCTCACCTTGGGGCCAGCCCTTATCAGTACTGCGCTGCCTTTGCTGCATAGATAGACTGGGTCTGTGGAGTCAGCGTGGATATCGCTGCCATGACATGATGGGGAGATTCTCTGGAGGGGCAGCACCTGAGGCATAATCAAATTAGCCAGAAGAATTGATTTGTCTGTAGTGGATGTCCTCTCCCAGCACACTGTAGCACCAGCCTCAATGAGGAGAACACCAGAAGAGCACATCTGAGAGTGACAGGATTTTTCTTGCCGCTCTCAAAGTGATGGCCTCTGTACAGTACTGCAGCAGGTGGCCCTGGCTGCTTACACACAACCTTCTCTCCTGCCTCTCCCCCTCTTTCCTTCCTTAGGACACTCTTTGAACAAGAGTCAAATCTCATGAGCTCCAAGTCTCCAACCAATAGCAGGAAGAAACCACACAAGGAGGCACGGTCCGTGGAGAGGATCAAGCTAGGGCTGCTTGTTTGTGCCAGCTTCCAGGTGTGCATTATTGCTTGGAGGGCTTGGAATGTCCTCCTGGTGCACATGGAGAGACCACAGCATTGTGCAGAGCTCGCCAAGCTGTGGTCTCTGATGCTGCACAATTCATATGTGCTGAGCAGGGAGCATGCCCACAAATAAACAAGTCTGGTGCCAAAGTACCTTTTAACATATTGTGCCAGGCCCTCAGTTGGGATAAAGCTCTGGAGTCCTGCTGATGTTAGAGTCTAGACTTGCATGGCGCTGGGCTGTGGCAGGGAAGATGCATTTGTCTGCCATCCTGTTCCGTCTGCTGAGCAATGCTCACTCTGGTTGGAAGTCACCTTGGAGGGAAGCTTTCACTGCTTACTCTGCCAGGCAAGCAGGAGTGTCCTGCTTCAAAATTGTTAATCTTGATACTGCTCTGATTAAGAGCTGTTTTTTCTGCATAAAGCCATGTGGGCTGAGAGGCTGCAGTTGGAGCACAGTGTTGATAAATAGCATGTTTGCTTCATGGATATGTGAGGTTTAATTCCATTTTTGTTCAATCATCACCAGTCCCACCTTAATAAAGGAGGACTCATTAGGAATTTTTGTCAAGCTCCCCCCACACCTAACTCTGTTGTCTAAGCAGATTTTAATGTGAGCTTGTGTGAGATAGCTCTTGCCCTAAGGACCTTTCTTCCCAGCAGGCACCATGATTGCAGGAGCCACAAGTGCGCAGGAGATGAGCCCGGAGACATGCAGTCATTCTGACACTTACATAATATTCCTTGCTCAAAGGGACCCTATCTTGTCCCTAAAGTTAGGACTAAACTTAGTGTAAGGCTTCACAGCCCTTTGAGGAAAACAGGGCATGGGAAATGCAGATATTAATTGGCTGAGGGTAGATCTCTTTGGGGGGAATTTATAGATGATATCGGTGTGTCTTTCAGAGCAAGGTGAACTAGGGGCTCTCACCCCTACAGCATTCCCTCCACACCCAACTTGTACTCGACCTAGCACAGCCCTATGTGTGTGGGAGACAGGTGAAACACTCTTTGGGACAGATTATTGCCCACAATCCATATCTTAACAATCCCCATCCCTTCCCTTTTGTCCTCTGGTGTATTTGCATCTTTAAACAGAGATAGCTGGGTTGGGAAAGGATACATTGTTTTGTCTGCAGGAAGGAAGTGGAGCCCTCAGCCCTGTCCCTTCTGGGTGGGAAGAGCAGCACCCTCCTGAGACCAGCCCTTGTCAGCCCTCGGGAAAGATGCAGGATGTTACTGGGACAAAGGATAAAAGTGACTTCCAAAAACTGTGCAAAATACCTGGAAGGTACAGTCTGGAAAGATATTGACCAGCAAGAAACATGGAATAGGGCTGGAGGACGGGGTGGTTATCATTTGTGTTTCTGAACAGGGGCCAAACCTCACTGATCCAGATGGGTATGGAAACCTGATGTAAATCACGTTGCTTAGAGACTCTGTACTATGGGCAATTGTAGCAATAGTAGGTCTAAGCATAACTTTAAAGGTTTAATATTAGAAAGGGTGCTCCATAATCTTCAAAGTTCTGCTGAAAACAAGAAAGCCAGGTCACACTGGAACTGTTTCAGCCTTTGCTTCTTAAAGAGAGGATGTATTGTTTCTGCATTAATGAATGAAATGTTAGCAACCATCTAAGTTAGCAGTAACTCTTATGGTTAATTTTACTTGTTCTCTGTTTATATGCAGTGTTGTTGCTTTCATTCTAATGTTCCCCATTACTTAAATGCATCATGAATTGTTATTTTATTATGCAGGAGGCTTGTAGATGTACCCATTTATATAATGCATAGACAATTATGGAGATACAGTGCTACTATAAAAACCAAGCCAATGTAAATGAATGACAGAAAATACTTCTAAACATCTGAGCTACCTAAAGAAAGAGAGGGAATCATCACCTTAGCGAAGCTTAGCTGGATCTTAGCAACATTTATGTCAGTCCCACCCTTTGGGAGAAGCCTAAAAACTTTGGTTCTTCAGAGCAAAAAGCTGTGCTGATTTATGCCAGCTAAAGCCCAGGCATAGTGTTACATGCCACGATTTATTTTTTCAGACTGAACTTGCGCATTCTTGCTGTGACATTGACATTCTTTGCTGTAGCTGTTGCTAGGGGAGGGTGGGCTAGCGGAGCCTGCGAAGCGCGGGCTCCTCTCACGCTCTTCCCCGTGCCAGGGAGGGAGCATTAAGCAGGCAGTGCTGATCACTGCTGCAGGCAGTGCTGTGGATTAAAGGCTTCATTAACCCAAGTGTATCACTCAAGGCACACGCGCCTGTTGTTCAAAGTCGCTTTGAGCGTTAAGATTGTGGGTCCAGTTCAGAAGTCTGTCCTTACACGTAATTCCTCTGAAAGGACAGAGATGCTTTTCTTCCGTTCTCTTTTTCCATCCAAGTATCTCTGTCCAAACTACACTGCGTGCGGCAGAAGAGCCAAAGTTATCTTCTCTGTGGGTAACTTCATAGTGCTGAGGAAATAATAACTCCAGTGAAATTAGACTCTTAGAAAAAGATGGCATCAGGAACCCGTCTTCTGCTAGCATGTGGAAACTCTTGAACAGCAAAAAGATTATTAGTTACATAACTCCCTTCCCTCCTGGAGGCCCAAGTGGTTATTATATCACCACTTAATTTTTCTACTGTCCTTCATGTCACGCAATGCCCCGTAGACTTGTCATTACAGTAGAGCTGTAGATTTTGCTTACTGCAACATACACAAAATGAGGGTGATGGTTATTCCTTCTTCTAGCCCTCTTGTGCCCTTCCTATATCCATTTCTTGTGGTGCCACAATCTAAATAGCATTTCAGCTAATGACAGGTTTCTGTGTGACAAATGTAGCAGTCTAGAGCATCCCTCCATATGATGTTGGGCATGATCAAGTATCCAGGTGACACGGCACAGAACACTGTGTCTAGGAGTTTACACACCATCAGAGCTGAAAGGCAGTAGATGGGCTGGGCAAGAGCTTTCCTTTAGATTTCAGGGGTGCTGGGCTGGGCAGGATTTCAGACACTGTCAGAGCCCAGGGGCTCACACTGCAGCCTCTGACCCAAGAGCGGCACAGATGCAGTTTCTCTCTGAATAAATGCAACTTGCGCCTCTTCTTGTGTTAAGCCAGTGTTGCAGGGCTGACTCTTGTATTGCAAATCTGCCTGTTAGTGAGGATGATGATTTTTTTGATTCGCCTTGCTGCAATCCTATGGAAATGCCTTGTTTCTACCAGCAGGCTAGTCTTCTCCCAAAAATTAATTCCTGTAGATTACTGCAAGACATGTTCTTGCCAAAACTGAGGAAAGATGAGACAACCCTTGTTACTGAATTGGCCTTGAGTCTTTTG
Source organism: Polioptila caerulea (assembly GCA_013397295.1). NCBI lineage: Eukaryota > Metazoa > Chordata > Aves > Passeriformes > Certhiidae > Polioptila > Polioptila caerulea. The sequence goes on along the minus strand of VYXF01005255.1, from coordinate 224,068 downwards.
TCAAGTTTGAATGAATGGTAAAGTTTCATGTTTTGCTTCTTGCCAGATACCAGCTTTGGAGGCAGATATGACATCAGTTGGCATCAGGCATTAAATTTCCTGTTATGTATCAAAATGGGTGCCTTTCTGCTGGTTGCAAGTAGCTTTTGATTGAATCATTGCTTGAGACTGAGGGAAATTTGACCTTAAGTCAGCTGCTCATTTTTCAGCACATTCTAGGCACACCGGACAGATCCTATGATTTACATGTCTCCCACGGCTTCAGCAGAACTGGGCTGAGGCCGTGGCTTGGCTACTGTATCCCTGTTTGCCCCTGTCTTTGACTTTTTTAGGGTATGGACAGCAGTGCTGACTTGTGCTGCGTTGCAGGAGGAACTAAGCAAATTTTATGGCTTTTCCCTGAAACCCTGATAAAAAAGGAGTGTGATGACAAGGTTATTACTTAATGGGTGTTTTAATTGAAGTTTCTACTTTGCTTGGTTGCATCTCTGGATTTGCACCCTCAGTATGAAGGGCATAATCCTGGTAAGCAGCGGCACGCTCATTTGTGAGTGGGGTCTGCATTTGTTTATGCAGCCTGATTACAGCAGGGGTTTTGCAAGTAAAAGCCTTGGTGAATCAATGTGAGTCCTGGGAGCGAGTGGATTATTGTTTGTGCAGGTTAGTGTTTGCAGCTGCCCACTCCATGTCTGTTGAGACTGGCTGGGAAGATCCAATTTGTCTTCAGGTGTGTCTAATACTGACTTATCCAGGTCACAGCATCTTGATGCAAGAATAGATATTTGAAATAAAATCTGTGGCTCTGCTGTCATCCTTTGACCTCAACGCCCTCCTGTCTCTTAAGCATATTGATACCATGATAATATGAGGAGGGCTGCTGCTTTTTTGTAAGGTATAGGAGCAGCATCTCTCCAAATACACATCTTTATTAAGATGCATTGCTATTTTCCCCTTCTGATTTTCTTTAATCAAGCTTTCAACCTGCAGGATATGATACACAGGTAGAGTAAAGCTTTTCATTCAGCTTCCTAATAGGCATAAGACAAGCTGAGCAGTCCCTCCTCAGCTTCCCAGCACAGCCCTATTTGCCTTTGCCGGTATTTTGCAGCCCCTTGTGAGGATTCATACAGCGAAAGTCTCTTGTGCAGAGCTGCCAGCTTTCCCAGACACTGGCAGCCGCCTTCCCCTCCTGTTTCAGCTCTTCCTTCCTGTTCCTTTTGCAAAAGCCTCACCTCTGCCAAGTGTGCACCAGTCTGTTGTGTGAGCCAGAAAGGTGAGCTGCAAAAGCGCCTTTTGAATGCCTGAGGCGGTTTCACCCTTGGCACGTGTTTTTGGCAATGGCTGGTAGTGCTGCTTCAGTCTGTCGTGTGCCACCTGCCTTCTGGGCTGCACTCCTGGCTCTTCAGCTGTTCCTGCAAGGGGCTGTGACAGCACCAGTGCCTGCAATGCCCTTCATTTAGACCCACATTGTTCCCCACAGATCGTAAGTAAAATGACATTTCTCTGCTGAAGAGGTTGCTTCTGGATGGAAGGGTCTCCCTTCTCTCACAAATACCAATCCCTGGTGGCAGAGCAGCATGGGGCAGGGTAGAGCTTTGCCAAGTGCCCATTTTCCCTGAGTACACATTCTTCCGTGCATCCCTGCTGCCTCAGGGAAATGACAGAGTGGCTGGGGCCCTCCAACAAGCACATAAATGTTGCAGTGGGTTGTGGGGTGCAAATAATGCTGGAGATGGGAGAGCAGGCAGAAGATGGATTTCAGCCCTGGGAACTGTCTGTGCAGATCCCTGTTTGCTATTACCTGGAGATTCAGCCTGCCCTTGGTGCTGACAAGGAAAGAACTGACAGCTCTCCCTGGGGTATTTTATTTTGGGTCTGCACCAGAGACTGGAGAGAGGCTCCAGTTTTGCCACCCAGCTCTGGGGGCAGATGTCAGTGGGTGGCACTTGTCTGCAGCAATGGGCCTTGCAAGGGGGTGCTGCTTTTGGCTGTGGCTCTGTGCCTTGCAGCCCACCCCTTGGGCTTACCTAAAACTTCTTCCTGGGTAAAAGAAGTCTCACTCCCTTTCACAGAGACGTGTCATATAAATAACAAGTCTCCTGAGAACGAGTGCTTGTAGTCTGGAAGTCCTCCTCAGGATAAGCTGGGGAGGCTTTTCTGTAAGCAGTAGAAATTTTTTATCTGGATTCTGATGTGACAAGCCAAATAATTGCCCCTTCCCATCCTGAGAGGAGTTGTCTGGGATAGGTACCAACTATGCTTTCAGGGTGCTGGCTACCTGGCTCCTGAAATTCCCTGTGGCTTCAGAGCCTCCTCCTGATGTCCATGGTAGCAGTAGGGATATGGCCCCACCTGACCTCACTCAAGGGGCAGGGTGTGTGCCCTTGCTGTGGCAGCACTGCAGCTCAGATGAGCAAAATGAAAAGACAGACATTGTGGTTCAGGTTTTTAAGCATCTGCAAGGGGTTCTTTTGTGAGTGTTACAGCAAAGGAAATGTTTGGAGGGGCTTGCTTTCTGCTGCACACAAAGGAAGATCTGAAATCCCAGGAGGGAAAAGCAATCTTTGCTCTGAGATAAGATGCTTTCAGGCAAATACTGTATTTCTGCTTTCATTTCTGAGAGCCATTGAACTACCCTGAAAGCACTAGTCTATGACAGCCCCTGCAGGCCTGAAGAGGTTTTTGAATTCTTGACTAGTTTAATATTATTAGTGCTTGGCAGTGGCACATTATTGACCATACTCTGCAAAACTGCTGACAGCTATAGCATTGCTACAGATGTGGAGTTGATCATCGCTACCGCAGGTTAAGAAGAGGTTTTTAAAAGAGCCCTGCTTGTGGTCCTGTGCCACTCTGGTAGACAGGACAGAGGATTGGTAATGGAAAAAACCAAAACCACCCCCCAAAACCAAACCCAACAAAAATACATACTTCCAGGCTGAGTCTTAAAGGTGAAATGTATTTGTCCGTAATTTTTTATGAGTTAACATCTGCTAAAGAAAGGCTTCACCACCTTGAGGGCTTCCCTGCAGTCCCAGAAAGCCAAGGGCAGGTACCCCAGTGACTTTGTAAGGTGTTGGTGGGTGTAGCAGTACCTGACTTTGCCTGGCCTGACAGCCGGAGATCCTGGGTAGTGCAGGAAGGTCCCAGAGACACTGTTGCATCTCTCATTAGCCAAGCTAACTGGGTTTCGTCTTCTATTCAGTACAGGAGATGGCTTTTATGGATACTGTAACTTCCTTAACTGCTGGCGGGAACACCGTGCTCCTGTGTCTCAAGATAGCTTTGGGCAGCGCCCCGGTTCAAAAGGCAAGAAGTAGGAGTGGGCTCCTGTTGCAATATGCGGCACAAGCAGAGCCCTGATGCGGTGGGGTGATTTCCTTGGCCCCAGAGCCTCCTCCATCTACTTTAGGCTCCTAAGGGTCTGTCCCCTCACATTTCTAGAGCCTCCTACAAGGAGTCTTTTGAGGGTAAGACTCCAGTTTCCCATTTGTGACCTTTTTACACACTGGGTGTCTGCAGATGTAGGTTTTTTATCTCATGGGTAGCAGCAGGGAGCTGCGGTGTCCCAGAGCTCGCAGGTCACCGTGGCTGCTGAGCCAGCCCGGCCTCTTCAGCAGCCCTGTGAGCGTGGTCAGTGACTGCTCAGCACCCAGCGTGTTTGACATTCTCCTTCCTGAAGCACCTGACAACAAGATGGGGCTGCTGTTTTACTCACACTGCAGAAGTGCAGTCTCGTGTCACTGCCTCTGCCACAGCACGAGGAGCCTCTGAACGAGCACTCCCCAGCTCTCCTGGCACATGCCAGCCCATTTTTGATGCTCAGCTGCTGCTGCTCAGCTCGGTGGCCGCGCCGTGCCCCGCGGTGCCGGGTGTGCTGCCTCGCTGCAGGGGCTTGGGCTGCCATTCCACCTGGGAGAGGCTGGCACAGCCAAACATTGCCTTGCTGCCAGGCATCTGCAGGGAGCCTCGTGCTGCAAATTTCGTCCCCTCTCTCTGCATCCCAGGGGAAGTCGCTCATCTGGAAGCACCCTCGGTGCTGACAGGTGTTCATCCCCTCTCTGGTTAATCTGGAGGTTCGGCTGAGCCTTAATGTGACTGCAGGTTGGGTTGCATTTTGACTTGGTGGTGAAAATAAGTTTTGTTGTGGTTCTTTTTCCTGCATGCAGCTGTGTCTGGAGCAGCCCAGCCATGCACAGAGGCCCTTGTCAGATGCCAGTCTGATTGATCCTCACCCACTGCCTGCTCCTCTGTGCCTCCACCAAAGGGTGACTTTTCTGGTGCCAAGAATTTGTGGAGCAATATAGCTGAGTTCACCACCCAAGAACTGTGAGGGCCCGTGCCAATTTTTTAATGGTATTTTTCTGGCAAGCAGCCACAGCTTGGTCTTAAGAAAAAGAAGTCAAGTATTTCTAGCTCTCAACCCTATGTTAGTCTATTGTGGAGCAAAGCTTGGAAGTACAGCTGGACCTTGCTTTGCTTAACTGAGGTGGGGGAGAGAGTAACGTGACTACTGGGGTAGAGGGAGGAATGATGGAAGCAAACAAATCAGCTCTATTTTGCAGGAGTTTAAGAAACCCTGGGGATGGAAGAGCTGCCTTGGACATTCATGTGTCTGAGCTCAGAGGATGGTCATTTTGCAGGCTGGAAGTGTTCAGGCAGAGTCCTGTTACTTTTGGCTTGTGCTGAACAATAGAGACTCCTGTCAGACAAATCCATGATTTTTTGACCCCTTGCAAACAGATCTGACTGAACAGCTGAGCATGAACAAGAGTTTCACTGCATTAACCTTGTGGGAGAAACAGAGGCCCTGAGTTATGCTAGGGAGTGCCAGAAGCTGCAATAAAGACCTGGAAAAACTCATTGCATGGCATAAGCATGATGAAGACAGGATTATAAAATTCTTCCACATGCAAAACATGTACCATCTTCTGGGTGATTTATTGCTATTTTACAAATCCATTTTAGATGGAGCCTCTATAGTCTTGTAGAGGGAGGAGGGTTTATTTATCACCCTGAATTTCCTTCAGCATGTGGAGCCTGTTCAGGGCCATCTGCCTTGGATGCTTGGCCCTTGTTATCTCCAACACAAGCATAAATCATCCTATTAATTGCAAAAATATGTTGCACCAACACAGTATTTCAGGCAGGTTGACTGGCTGGTTCAGTAACTCTTCACCACCCTCCATAACAAGCACTTATTTTCAGAATTTTATTCAGAAGCAACTTGGGACATGTACAAGCCGTACTTTCCTTGACAAATGGCAATAGGCATTTGGTTGTCCCCCAGGAGCATGTTTGTTCCTGCAGGAGAGCAGAGCTGGAGAGCCTTGCAGAGAGCCACATATTCTGGGCAGTGAGAAACAAGGGCCATGGGCTTGCAGTGGCAGCAAACATGGCAACAAAGCCAAATAAATATTTATTGGCACGCAACTGGGGTGAGAGCTATTGTCACAGTAGGGCAGAACCAGAGCAGGATGCGCAATGCTGGATGCCAAAAGCCAGGAGGAGCAGCTCAGACACAAAGTGGTACAAGGCTGATGGCAGGGCTGGGTTGAAGACAACAGCCCAGCTTTTTTTTGGCCAGTGCACACAGTTGTGCTCAAGTGTTGCTCAGTGGAATAGCTGGGGTATTATTTTTACAGCACTTTTTCTGGAAGGCAGCACTTTGCAGCCCAGTGGGTGTGAGCCATATCCCCACAGCAGGCTGGCACTCAGCTGGTGTCTGTACACTCACTTTTATTGCAGGCTCATTTAGGGGGCTTTGCAGAGAGAAGAGCATTAGTTGGTACTCCACATTGTTTCCTGGGATCAGTGCAAGGTTTAGGAACAGTGAACTCTGTCCAACTTCAGCATTTCAATGCAACAAGCTTCTCGTGTTCTTCTGTACCCCAGGAAGAAGATATCTCCCTCCCTGTGGCAGCTGGATTTGCTTTCTCATTTGTGATATAGATACAGACAATTGGCTCCAAAATGTTAAAGAAAATCAGGGCACTGTCTTATGAGTTTAGCTGGTCCTCTGTGCATGGGGCTTACTCTGGAGTAGAGGAGCCAGGTGTAAATTTTTTGGCTTGGTTATGTGCCTGCAGCAGTCAGAGCAGGCAGTATACAGCAGTATCTCAAACTGGAGCAGAATGGGCTCAGACAAAACAAGAAGGGATTCTGTAAACCTGTAAACACCTTGGGAGGTGGATATCCAAGCCCTGAGCCTTCAGAGAGCTGCATGTGCCAGTTCCATGTTCTGTTTGAAGATCACAGAATCATGGAATGGTTGAGATTGGGAGGGACCTCTGGAGATTATCTGGCACAAAGTCTCTTGGTGAGAGGCAAGACACAACTTCTTCCTAGTCTGCCCGAGTCTTGGAAGGTTTAATTGCATTTGGTTGGATTCAGATAATTTAATAAATAATACTTCTACTGTAATTCTACAAATACAGAGATAGTGGCTTTACAGCAGTTTAAACTAATTTTTAAAGACTCTAAGTAACTTAGTAGCCATAGCAGTTGAGAAAAAGCCCTAAATTATGCTCAGTTTCAAATCTTGGAAATACTGCCTTGTTTTTACACTCAAGATATTTTCTGTGCAGCATTTCAGCACAGGGTAAATTAGCAGTGGTAGGAGAAAAGATTTGGGAAGAAAAATGCAGTGGAATTTGTAACAAAATGGCAAAACCCAGCTTAAAGCCGTGACAGTCACACACATTAACAAAAAGGATCTTGTCACCTGCATCAAGTGCTTCCTTTTCTAGCCCCATGATGCAGCCACATCTCACATTCTGTCTCTGAGACACAGGGACCAAGGAGATGAGTGGATTAATCCAATTTATCCACGCAGACAAGAAATAATGTTCCCCTTCCCTGTGGTACAGCAAGTCCCATCATGGATTATATGCTTGGCTTTCCTCAAGCCACAGCTTCCTGTCATGTTGGTACATGGTTTTCCAATGCCAGTCTTGACTTGTCCTTCAGGTGGCAAATTACCCCATCACTTGTTTCCAAGTCTCAGCCATGTGAGCAAACAGAGGATAATCTCCAGCCTCACCCTCTGTTTGCCTCAGTTTTTCTTGGAGGACTTTTCCCAAGTATTTCCAGTGCCACTCACGGGGCCCTCATCTTGGTCAGAGCCATAAAAGGGGCTCCAGCGAGCTGCAGCATTCAGTGATGGGCAGGGGCATGGTTGGAAATAATTCATCTGAAGTATACTTGGAGAAAAAGTGTTAAGAAATAAATTGTCAATGATGAGAAGCCTGTAGCCCTTCTAGAAGTATGAGATCATTCTTACATGAGAGTGCTGTAACTCTTAAGCGTAAAAAATTCCTCAATTATTATTAGGATGGAAATAATATGAACCATTATTCTAAAATAAGGCTGTCTGGGCTTGCAAAATTCACATCCAGATAGTAAGAAAAGGTAATTTTAAGCTTACCAAGCAAACATAATTGTTCTGCACTGGTTTTTACTTAGCTTCAGAAAGGCAAGGTTCCTGGGGAAATGACAAGTGTAATTAAAATCTGTCTCATCGTGTGTGCACACAGGGGAGGGCAAGCTGTGATGGTAATTGTAACTGCTCCTAGCAGGTGTTTTTCTGTTAATATGAGGTATTAAATAAAACCTACCATGTTTACTAACCCAAATACTCTTCTGTATGCTTCTATGCACTCTTTCTGCTACAATACTTGATAGTTCCCAGGCAACCTCAGTACTGTGCGGAGACTACAGGGGGTTTTATGACTTTTATTTCAAGTTCATTTGCTATTTGCTGCCAGAATTTTCCCAGAGAATGCTGACAAGGAGTGGTAAATGGTGATTAATTTGGACAGCCTAAGTAGAGGACTCACGACAGCTCCCCATGTAATACAAGAAAGTTAACGGCTTGCTGATGTCCTTTTGTTAGGGAATTGTGTAGCCTGGTTGTTTAATGGAGTGTTTAAAAATTGTGTTGGCAATAGCCTATGAATAATGTATGATGAAATACCTTACTGCCAAGAAACTGCTGATATGCTGGAGAAATTTCCATCAGATGTGAGAAAAATTTTGAAGGCACTGTCTTCTTGGGATGCCCTTTATTTATAGCCTCACTGCTTCAGAGATTGTATTCCCTTTTTAGATACTGCATGTGAAGATGCCCTCCACTGCCTCTGCCTCTGTCTTCCAACTCCACCTGACTCCATTTGCTTGTGCCCATAAAAGCTCTGGAATTTTAATGAGATTATTCTTTATCACCTGAGCACTGTAAGCCTGGAATATTTCCTGTGCAGTCTCCACCTGTTCTAGGTATCTGCCCCAAGACACCCTGCATCAAAAGAAGATGGACACTGGTCATGACAATGTCCCATGATGCAGGAAGCAGAAAAAAGGTTGAGTTATTTGAGGGGGAAAAAAAAAAATCAAGTTGGACTTTGCAGTGTGAAACCAGTTTGGATGCCTCTAAATTTTCCCCTTTGTGTCCTCCTCCAGTGCAGGAGGCCTCTGTGTGCTCTGGCCATGAGTAGTGGGAAGTCATTGTGATATGCAGCAAATAAACCTTGCTTGACCAAAGAAATGAGAAGACTGAGGGTGAACCCTGCTTCCTGGGGAGCTCTGGGGGTTGCACTACCTTGGGTGCAAGAGGAAACAAGCCTCCTGTAAGACTCTAGGACATAGCTCAGGCAGGCATGGAAGCCATTACAGTCTTTTTCTTTGCTCCTTGTTTTGGCCCTCAGCTCTTCTCCAGGAGAAGATAAAATCACAGCTTTCTCATGTGGAGTTTTCCCCACCTGCACTGAAATACAAGAATGTGCCAGGAGGGCAGGTGAGCACAATGTGCATCCCTGTGCAGAGTGGTCATGGCTCAGTGTTTGTCAAGAGCAGACCCAGCTTGTGGAGCCCGTAGCTCCATGCCCTGCCCTGCTGTAGTTTTATTATGGGTAGCCAAGTGCTCCTGCTGCATTTTTGTGTCTGTATTTACACACTAGAGCCCTGAGTCAAAACATTTCCTGCAATATGGGTACTGTACTATGAGTGTAATGCTAGAACAAAGCCACACTAGGTTGATGTTGGTATTAGTCAGCTGAGGAAGTGACATCCTCACCTGGAAGGCTGATGTGTTGGGTTTTGACACTCGTGATGCCAACAGCAAGCTCCAGGCATGAGGCTACAGGGCAGGGGAAGGAATGGGTTAGGAGAGAGGTTGTATCCTCAGGGTGATCTGCAACTGGCTAAGCAGGAGGATTTGTGAAAATGGGAGAGAAGATTCGTGCCTTTACTGGCTTGTTTGCTGCTGGGATATATCTGGGCATGCAGGATTTTCACAGCTTCTGGAGAGGTGTATGAAAGGGGTTAGCCTAAACACAAGATAGGTGACAAGGAGCACCAAAGGAGCTTGACTAATGGCCTAAGTATTTTCAGTGGAACAAATAAAGAGAAAAGGTTCTAAAACTTCCTCCAAATCCACCACCCAAACCCCATCCTGCCAACTGAGATGTGTTTTCAGCAGAGAGGGTCACAGAGGTCCAGACAGAGGATCATGGTCAAGTTCAACCAGCTTTTCTTGGTGTAGGAATACTGCCAGCTGACAGTATATGGAAGAGTAACTTTCAAAGGGAAGGAGCCAGTTCTGTTAGGAAGTTTATTCCACTGATGCTTCTGATGATCCTATTAATTTTTCATTTTTTAATGTTTGTTTTCTTTAGGTGAAGAGTGAAGGCCCCAAACTGGTCCCCTTCTTTAAAGCCACTTGTGTCTATTTTGTCCTCTGGCTGCCAACTTCCAGCCCCTCCTGGTTCAGTGCCCTCATTAAATGTCTGCCCATCTTTTGCCTGTGGGTTTTCCTTCTGGCTCATGGGATTAACTTCTTAGTGTCACACCGGAGTGCCAGCCGCATCCTAGCCGGACTCATATTCTCGGCAGTGGGAGACGCCTTTCTCATCTGGCAGGAGCAGGGCTACTTCATTCATGGTGAGTACAGTGTCAGTCCTAAAGGGATGCCACAGTGCCCAGCTGTTACCCTCTTTATTTAGTAATGAGTTGCTGTGCCACATGTTTTGTTTATTCATGTACAGCTTAAGCCCCAGGCGCTGGGAAGCACTCATCCCTTGACTAAAATCCATCATGGTTTGAGGAATCACATCATGGATGAGTCTTTCTCTTGAGCTTCTCTTGAGGCTAGAGAGGTAATTGGGTCAGGTTAGGTTTCCTGGGATGTGTCACAGCATCTGGACTGGCTGGAGTTGAGAAGGTGGCATGCCAGAATCCCTGGGGAAGAGAAGGAAATTCTCGTGGCAGTCATCAGTTCCCATGAAGCTACGGGAAGTATTTTCCTTCTACCTCTCTGCAGGGAGATCTGTCAGCCCTTTGCTGTGAGGATTGGGGATGGAACATATTGTGCAAAGGTCCTTGGTGGAGAACAGGTGGAGAGCACATTTATGTTTTGATAGACAAGCCCATAGCCTGGGGGAGGCATTAAGTGGATGATAGAAACCAAAGCAGCAGCAGCAGTCTTGTCCTACTTGCAGGTTCATCAGTGTGAATCACGCAGCCTGTTGTACAAGACATGTCTGTTTTGCAAAACATTTAAATGATGGTCAATTAAGGACAAACCTTACTGCAATGGTCCATCTTCTCTACAGAAAGATCCCCATCTCTCAGAGCAAAATGAGTTTGGTTTATTTTGCTAGTTTGCTGACTGGAACATAATGATTCAGATTAATCATTTAAAGCCATGTTGAACCTGCCTGCAGCAACTCTCTCCCTGGCCTTGGACTGTCACAAGAAATCAGCAGCAGCTGAGTCCTTCACTGAACTGACTGGTGGGCTTTCTGAAGTTAATTTAACCAGCACAGGGATCACACATAACACCCACCATTAACTGGCTGCTGTGACTTTTCCCACTGGAAAATATGATGAGACCAGGGAACTTTCCTGACTTGTGCTGTTGTCAGCTCTGAAAGTCAAAGGCTTATTTTTTCCCCTCTCTCATGAGTTGAGTATTTAGTTTTATTCTGGGATTCCAACAAGCTCTCTCTTTACGATAAGGAAGTGTGCACAGTGCCAGATATGAAAGGCCAAATGCTCTGAATCTGGTTTTAATCCTACTTCCCAAGGGCTTATCCCCATCCCATTAAAAGTTCATGTAAAAATGTTTACTGATTTTGGTGGGGTTTGGATTAGGCCTTGAGGATTGGATCTATCTGGCTGAACCTTGGGCACGTTGCTGAGGAGCTCCAGCTTTCTTGAGGTGCCATCCCTTCTGTGTTGAGTGCTGACATTTTCAAAATGTTGGAGCATTTTGAAATTCACAGCCCACTGAGCTATTACCTTCTGTAGGGAAGTGTTAATATTTGCATTTCAGATATAAGCAGATAAAGTGCACTGCTCCACTTCATCCTTCACTTTGCCTGCAAAATGTATTTTCTCCTATTCAAAACTCTTCAGGTTGCTGTTGCTGACAACTGACAATACTTTTGACGTCATCAATTGTGGGAATTTGAAGTTTCAGGAGAGAAGAGGAAATACTGGATAAAAATGTACATTCTGTTCAATTTCTGCAGTGTTTGGACTGAAAAGGGTTGGAAACTGGGCTCATTTGAAAAGCTTTTGAGACAATGAGTTTATAGAAAGACATTTGTTCATTTCTTTATAGGGAAGTGAGAGCCTGGGAACCTTCTCCTGGCACGCCTGACTTTTTTCATTTTTGCTGTTTCAGTCCACTAATAACATGTTATTTTCTGACTACTGTCTCACTGCATGTAAAAGATACTTTACAGTGTTAATATCCACCTCCTTTGATAGCAGGCACTTAGAAACAATTTATGCATTTGGTGAAGAAGATGGGACTAGCAAAAAGGCCTTATTGCCAGGAAACCCAGAGGAAGAAAGTGGGAGAAGAGGGCTGATGTCCCTGATGTGATTGAGAGGACCAAGCTAAAGGCTGAGAAATGCACCCCTTTCCCTGTGCAGCCATCACAGGTTTCTCCAGTTCCTGGCTTGATTTGTGGGTGTTGAATGAGTAAACCTGGGAGCTGGCTCCCTTGTTTGTGATCAGCTTCACCACATATCACAAAACTCCTCCTGCCTTTCCAGGCTCTTTGCCTGCCACATTCTGTCCTCTCCTCCTCCTCCTCCTCGCTGGCAGATGCCTGCATGAAGGACAACACATTCTTCAGTTCCCTGTTGCAGAATGCTCCATATAACGCCACTGAAGGAAAAAACATTCCTCACTGCTAGGGCAACAGATCCTTCTTCTCCTTACCACCTCTCTGGGCTCTAACCTTTCCTGCACTGTAACTGTATAAAAAGCTGTCATCCTAAATCCCTTCTCAGTTTCTTCAGTGTTCTGTCCGTGAGGTGCAATAGCTCTGTAAAACATCAGCTTCTCGTTGTCCTCTTTTGTGCTTCTCTTCTTTCCTCTTCACACTGTCCACCCTGCAAAACCGATCCCACCAGCCCCCTCCCTCCTGTGGATTCCCTTCTCATCCCCCCATGGCTAAGCTCTCAGTGGGTGTCTGATCTGGTCCTCCCCAAAAGCAGGGAGACACTTCCACTTCCTTGAGCTGCCTCACCACAAGAGTACTAGGATGAAGCAACATCTGCCAGCTGCAGGTTTTTGGGACTGCCCTTTACACCAGTGCATCACGTGTTAAATGTGAACAAGTGTCCTGCTGGAGGACTCAGCTTCCCAGATCGTTTTCTCCATTTCATGCTTTAGAGTTGCATGAAAACTTCCAGCTCCCCTAATAACCCTGCCAGGATAAAGCTGGAGAGCCTGCAGCTGCACCATGTGTGGGTCTGGGAACCAGAAGACCCAAGGAGCTGGGCTCTGTTTGTGGCCCATTATCTACAGTTGTCATGACAGCTTGGAGGCAGCAGCTGTACCAACACACTGGGACATATTTTTGTCAAATGGATTAGTGGCAAGTGAATAACATATGGGCAGCACCTTCCAACACCCACATCTGGCATTTCTCAGGGGTGTTGCACTTCAAAGGGAAGGCGGCATTTTATTTTCTCTGACTGATTCCTGGTAAGGTTCATCTGAATCTTGCAAATAGCCATAAAATTGTTGGCAGATCACATTGGTGCAGTCCCTGAAATATGCCAGCTGCTTCTTTCCAGTTTAGGTTTCTCCCAGCTATGGGCAGAGGTGGAGAAGCAGCCAGATTTAGTCTTCAAGTGCCTTTGGGTTTGTGGCTAAATATGGGCAGGCTTTGTGTCAGGGTTCAGAGAGATTAGTGTCTTTTGTCACGTTTTGTTCCTACACTGCTGTGGTTCCAGTCTTCCTGTTCCACATGTGACCTATGAGCAAAACACTGTGGATAGTTAGAGGGGGTGATCTTTGGCCCGTCTTGCTCCCGACCCTCCACTGAAAGCAGGGGAAGAGGAACTACCTGAAAAACAAGATCAATTCCTTCTCCAGCAGCTTAGTTCCACCTGACTTCTCAGCAGAAAGGCTTTTGTCACAGCAGAGCTGTACTTGGCTGCAGTTGTAATTGTGCTGGGGCTTTTTTTAAGTTGGGGGCTTGGTGCTATCTCCCATGCACAGATTTTTATAATAAAATGGCCCCAAGTGGTCAGTATGGTTATCACTGGTAGTGTTACTGGTAGGTAACACTGCAAGGAATGTTTTCTTCTTCTACTGCCTGCCAGACACTGATGAAAGGTCACACTTTCTGTGTCAACGTCTCTCTCCAGGTCTGCTGATGTTCGCCATCACACACATCCTGTACTCTTCAGCCTTTGGCATGAAGCCTTTGGACCTCAAGGCCGGCTTGCTGATGGCCGTCGTTTCCAGTTCCTGCTACGCCTTCCTGTACTCCTACCTCTCGGGTCCCTTCACCTACCTGGTGGCCGTCTACATCGCCCTGATCGGCTTCATGGGCTGGCGGGCGGTGGCGGGCGTGCAGCTGTGCAACGACCTGTGGACGTGGACCAAGCTGTCGGCCTGCGTGGGCGCCATGCTCTTCATGGTGTCGGACCTCACCATCGCGCTCAACGAGTTCTGCTTCCCCGTGCCCTACTCGCGCCTCATCATCATGGCCACCTACTACGCGGCCCAAATGCTGATCGCGCTGTCGGCCGTCGAGACCAGGGACGAAGAGGACTTCAGGAAGAGGAGCTAGGGGGAGTGCCAACAGTCCGTGAACACGTGTATTAAATCTCAGGTGCTGTAGCTGCATTCACCCCTGAGAGAGATCTCCATTTCTCTAGGCACACTGGTGATGTTGATTTTGCTTCTTTGAAGCATTACCTTTGGGAATTACTTTTTTTTTCCATTGGCTTTCTCTGAATACAGCTTACTTCAGTGTGGAGTCCACATCAGAAAGCTTAGACTGTCCCTGCAGTAGTTACTCATTCAGCTTTTCCTCCTTGAAAGTGCTGTACTACTGCATTTTACTTGTTAGTCTTGAAATTAATGCTGAATATCTGGGAAGAGGAGGGCTGGTGGAAAGGAGGTTTGGCCATGTACTGTGCTAAAAGGCTTGCTCTCGACTGCAGGCAGACAGGCACAGATCTCTGCTAGAGTCATAGGTAAAAATTAATTTAACAGATGTTTGTCTCCTTTTGTGCGTTACAAAGTGAGTATGCAAACTGGAGCTATTCCTCTGCTAAAAGGAAGCCTGGAGGGAGACTAAAACCAGCATATCCATCTGGGAGTTGAGCTTTGGAGTCAATGGCAGTGTGTGGGGCAGTACCCAGCAGAAAGCAGAACCCCAAGCTGAGGGCACAGAGCAAGAGGTGTGCTGGCCATGCTGTGTGCTTTGATTCCTGCAGGGCAGGTCTCTAGGTCTCAGTCAGCATTGCTGCCTGTGGCAGAACTGTGAGAGCAGCATTTTGGTGGGATTTCAGGGACATCTGGGTGGCCAGGCCAGTGTGTCCTCCCTCGCCACGTGCACCCAGCTACACGGTGCCTGCAGCCACCAGTGAGATGTAACGGGCACATGAGGAACTTTGATTTTTAAAGCAGAACTTACTCATTGTCTTACTTAGTACAAGCCCTAATTATCCTTAGTAGGGCATACAGGCATCTAATCTTTATGCCTTTTTGCTCCAATGTCCTAACAAGTAATATTCCATGTACCCATTAAGTTTTAGTAGCACTTTCAGTAGTACTTTTAGTACTGCTGCCTGCAGTATCTTAAATCTTTGTGTGAGCATTCCTGTGATCAAGGCCCTGATTTTGGATGTAGATTGGCTGTGTTTTGCCAGCTGGTGGAAAACGATCCTCTTTGCACCACTTCTTTTTTTTTTCAGAAAGCCCCTTTTCAGCAGAGCTTCCTGAAAAGCACTGTCCTTTTTGTTCAACATGCCTGCCACTTCCTTCTCAAAGCCACATGGACTCACATAGAACCCTGCTAGCTTTTCCCTTGTCTTGAGAGGTGTTGAGTGGATCTCCTGCTCCTCTCCAGCCTCACCTGGTGTGATTGGCAAGGAATAGGCATTGTCTCCCCATGACTTCTTCACCAGTGCAAATGCAGCCCATATTACAGAAATCTGGGTCAGCCATCCTGACCCCGTGGGGGCATCTGCTGCTTTTCAGACAGGGATCAGGAAGGTCAGCTGCATTATGGAGAGGGAAAGCACTGTAGGTAGCACAGCCCCGTGTAATCCCTTCCCTTTAATGCTGTTATGTAATTCTGTCAGTATTCATTCAGTATTCATTCACTGGCACATCGGGGCCTGCCTGGAGTAAAGAGCTGAGGGAATTTAGAGCCATAAACCATTTTCATTCATCAGCATTGCTCATCTCCTGGCCACAGATTGAACCCTGCAGTGTAGCTCTCTGTAGATGTCACCTGCTGTTTCTCAGCTTGGCTGTTTACAAATCTCCTCCTGCAAGAGAGTGACCCAGCTAAGAGGAAGTCTAAGGGTGAGCTCCACCATCCTCCCAGCATGTGAGTAAACAGCACACTGCAGTCTTTGAGTCCCAGCTCCTTGGCATGGGTCAGTCCGGCACACTCAGTCCTTAGCTGGCAGTTCTTCAGAGGAGCTCCCCCACATCCTGAGCTTCCCTTTGCTTTGAGGGAAATGCTTGTGTGATAAAGTAAGCTTTATTTAAAAGTCTGGAGTTTTGATTCTCTTTTTTTCCTCTCTAGAAATGAGTAGTCTTGAACTGCCTGAAAATAGCTGAGTTGCTTTT
Organism: Polioptila caerulea; assembly: GCA_013397295.1. NCBI lineage: Eukaryota > Metazoa > Chordata > Aves > Passeriformes > Certhiidae > Polioptila > Polioptila caerulea. The sequence goes on along the minus strand of VYXF01005255.1, from coordinate 207,954 downwards.
CTGTGTGCTTTTTCTTCTTGGCTAGCTTTGCTGTCCTGCTGTACCACCAGCCACTGTATACTTGCAGAAAAGTCTTGATTTGTTATTAGGAGGTCTCTCCTCTCCACTGGCCATCAGAGGTGCAGTTTCTGGTGGCAGGGGTCTCTGGGTGGGACAGCAGAAATTTATGCAGTCCTAGTGGGCTGTTGTTCCCTTGCTGTCCTGGCACGGTCACCTGGAGTGACCTGGCTGGGACACATTGGCCAGTCACACTGGCTCCATCCCAGTGCTGCAACAGCTTCAGCCTTCCCGGGAACAGGAGGCAGAGCCCTCAGCATACAGAGGAGGGTCCTGGTTTGCAGGTGAAGGCTCTCAGTCTTCAAAATCTCTCTCTGGCTCTGCAATCCTCTTTTTAATCCATATTACTTGAATGAGACCGTTTTCCTGAAGGCTCTTTCCTTCTGGGAAGAGACCAGCTGCTCTGGACTGTGATCTGACACGATTTTGAGATGCCTAAATCCTGAGAAGCACTAAGCAGTTGCTGGCAGTCTGTTAAATAACTTTTCTTGGGATTAAAACTGTTCCCTCAACCCCAGCGAGGGTAATCCTCACTTTGAAATAGAGCAAAAAAAGGCGTGGTGTTCATATGTGACAAATGGCATTACTGTCTGTGGGGCTGCCTTTGTGGACCCTCCTGTGGCCTCTTTGCACTGTAAAACTGAGGTTCAGTCCATTCTTCTCCTCTTCAGGAGTACAATCCTTGAGAAGCACCCAGTCTTTGGCCCAGGAACATTACAGGGGGAATGAAGCCTTCCAGGTGGTGTAGTGCTCCTGGCCCCAGCAGCAGCTCCTTTTGTTGCTAAGCACAGAGGCTTTCTTCTCACACTGCTGTATCCAAAGATCCTTCTGCAATCCCTGTCTATGGTCACTTGAGCTTACATATATGGTTTGGTTACTTCCTGTAGTTATCACCCTGTTGGAGGTCCTTTGGCTCTTTAATTGGACATCTAAAAGATGCAGCACTTTGACTTCAGCCTCTTTCTGTTCACAGATCCTCCTTGTACAGAACTCCCAGGGTCAGTCAAAGAAGCAGTGCTAATTGCAACTTGTTTTTAAGTGCTAGTAATGCTTCTGGGCTGTGTCACAGGGTGATGCTCACGTAGAAATGGCAGGTCAAGAAGAACAAAGCCAGAGGATTTCCACTTTAAGCTTTATTCTTACTCTGTGCTGAATACCTGGCTTCTTACTCCTCCACACTGAGGCATCTGTAAGACCAATTGGTTTAAGAATTACTCTTAACATGGCTTTTGAGTAGATTGCTGAAGGTTTCATGTTGTCATCAGTGGAGGTAATGTATATATTTTTGCACAAGTTTATAAAATTCCCAGGAGAAACTTGGCAGTGTTTAGTGGCTCTTCAAAGTTTCCCAGTCCTGTAGTTTGACACTAACACTTGCATTTTCATCTTGCTATCGTAGTATTTCTGGGAGCTGTTCTGGAGAAGCAGACCAAAGCAAACAGCAACTGTGGAGCTCAGTGGCAGGTACCTTTCTCTTTGCTTGGTTTCAGAATACAGAGAGGGGGTCTTTTAAGCAGAGGCATCATAACTGTGTTCCTGGAAGAGGATGGAAAGTTGCTGACTTCTCATGACAGAAATCCACCTGAGTAATTCTCCTGCCTTTTATCCATGCTTGCTCCTTTTGTGGCCTTGGGTGAGTCAGTTAAATTTTCTGGGGCCAGGTCCACATCTGGTATATGAGGGCCAGTGCAATGCCAAGTTGTCCCAGCAGGGAACCAGGCCCTCACCCCTTTCTAAAATGGAGGTATTAGCCCTTACTTACCTCACAAGGATATCGTGAGGATTGATGCTCATACAGCACTTTGAAGATGTCAAGTGCTATGTAAGTCACAAGTATTATCCAACTTTAATGTTAAAATTGTTTTCAGGGATCTGCAGGACTTCTCTTAAAGCATGGAATGTGTGACTGCCTTTTCAATTTGCATCAGATAGAAAAAAAAGAGCAAAACATTTATTCATGCTGGTTAACAGGATGGGCTTAGCTACACTTGAACTCTGGGGAGGTTTAGCTTAAAAATATGAACTCTCTAATTTCAGTTTTGCAAATGGTTTTTAGTTCTTCTAAAAGCCTTGACCAAATTCTTAGATGTGAACCTTGCTTCCAACTTTTGCAGTCTGGTCTTGTCCCTCACTGTTAGCTAGAGTAAATATAATCCAGCCAATACAGAATACCTCACAGTCTGCTGTGGCTTTTGAAAAAGCTGGAACAGAAAATGAAGTCATTCTGTTCAACCTTCAGTCTGCAGAAGGTCAGCTGGGTTTCATGAGACAACTTTCAAAGGGATGTTTAATTTCTCTGATTGTAACTTTTACTGGCTTTAAAATCAGCAGAGAGAGAAAGCCTTGATGGAATCAATAAGGTCAGCACATCCTTGACCTCCTTTCTTTTCACCAAATCAAGGAAGCAGTGGGGTTTGTAGCAAAGGAAGTGCTTGTACCACCACCAGTCCTATGGCCCAGAACAGAAGCTGATCTAGAAATACAGCTCTCAACCATCACCACCTAGTTCTCAACTAGGATAAAAATGCCACTGTTCACTGATCTAAATCTGGACCACAGCTAGAAACTACCTAGTTTTTGTAGCACTAGCTGCTGTACAAACACAAATGAAGGCAAGGGATTGCACACCAAGGAATGTGAGCTGTGTACATGTGAAATGGACCATAATTTTGAAGCAGCTGCAGTAAAATCTTAATATGAACTCAGAAGCAAACACAATGCAAATTTTTATGTTTTCTTTAAAATATTTGATGAGTTTTCATTTTCTTAGTTTGGAGAAAATGTTCTTAACATTATTTTATTTTTGCTCTTACTGTAAAGAATAAAAATACACAACTCTAGACAGACTAGAAATGAAAAGAAGGTGGCCAGTTGGCAGGAATGCCAAAACTTCTGTGGCTTGTATTGTTTCTGTGGTGACACTGTGCTGCTGTTGGGTGAGCTACTGGAGTGGTGTGATGGCTCAGAAGTGAGGCTGAAGCACTGGATGCAGAGGTTGAGCCACCAAGACTTCAGTGGGAGCATGACTGGGCCAGTTTGGATCAGTCAAAACACAGAGCATAAGGAAATAAAAGACACCTTTTCCTGACAGAAGAAAAGCAAGAAACCAAAACCAGCCCGCTGGGCGATGGTGCTGAATCACTACAGACATATTTATCTAGAACCCTGCTGGTGCAGGTTCCTGCTGGCCCAAGCCTTGCTCCTAATTCAGCTGGGGAGGCTTGCTCCAAGCCTATGGTGCTGGCAGGGTCAGGCCAGCAGAATCTGAAGCTTTGTTAAATAAAACTCAAAAACCAGAACGCAACAACAAAAACAACAACAAAACCACAAAAAAATAAAACAAGAGAGGAAAAAGCAAATGCCACTGGGTAAGTGGCAGTTCTGCCTGCCTGAGAATGCAGAGTGGCTGGTCTGTCCTGAACACTAATCTCTATGTCTTGGACCCGTGTGAATTTCTTGCTCCAGCCCCTCTCCCACACATTCCAGGCAGAGTGCACTGAAAGATGTGACTGAAGCAGCTGCTCTCCTCTGGGAAGTCAAGCACTTTGCCATGTCTGAAAGTCTCTAGCACTTACTTTCTTTACTGTGATTGTAAAGGTCACCACATGCAGTACAGCCACTTGATCTGGGATCTTTTTCTTAACACATTTTTATGCTGATTTTACTATTTTAATTCTTTGTTTGGAATGTAATTTTTTTCTCATTTCTTCTGTGTGTAACAGCAATTAAAAATATTAATTTACTGGGTATTTTTACTGTGCAGATACAACATCTCCCTGCTCTTTTTCTGTTTCTGTCACTCTTTCAGCACAGAATATGAGGCCCCTCTGTGGTGGGCAGCTTTGTGCCACTGTTATACCCTCCAGCATAATTTGTGCTGGAGCTGCTCAGCATCCCACTAAAGCTGAGTGTCAGAGTCAGCCACAGCATTCCTGCCTGGGGAATCCTGAAAAACACCCACATGCACCCTACAGAGCACATCCAACACAAACCTGTGGCTGGTGTCACAGCACATCCTGGGTACCCTGGGATGCCAGTCTATGGAGCAAGCTTGCCCTTGCTGCTCCAGCCATTCCCACAGACAATGGCTATTTCCAGGGAGAAAGGAGGTTGCTGCACAGGACTGCTCCAGGAAGACTGCTCACTGGCAGGAATTCCCAGACTAAAGGCCAAATCTCTCTCCCTCCGCACCCCAGGAAAAATTTCCAGGAGGAAAGGAGTAGAGTAGTCTGCAGGTTTTTCTCTGGTTGGGGATCTGATGCCAGCTTCTTCAGCTGTTTGATGCAGTGGCACAGATATTTTGTTTCATTAATCCTGAAGCAGGCCATCTGTCACCAGTGGAACAGGTTTCAAGGATTTATAGCATAGAAACACAGTGGGTGTAAGTGCTCCAGGTCAGTTAAACGGATCTGCTTGCAGTCTTAAGGGAGACTCCTTCATACTCACCCTCTGAAGTGGAATGGTTCCTGATGTGAGAATTAATCAGTACCAGGTGGAAATACAACCAAATTATTTTCAGGGCAGCCTAAAGGGGTTGTTAACAGGAGGCAAAAGCGGGTGATTCTCTCCTATCCCTTTTATTTGATCTTTCACAATTCCTTTCAAAAACTTAGAGGCCTGCTGAGAGGAGTATCCTGTTTCCTCATACCTCCTTCCTAGCTCCAGATGGAACAAAAGTGACAGAATATTCTCAGACTGAGTGTGTCTGAGTGGCTGGCCACTGCTATGTTTTTATTCCACAGCCAGCTCCTGGAAGATTTCAGTCTATGTTAAAAGAACCAGCACTGATGTATGTATATTGATCTACCTGCCAGCCTGTTCAGTGGTTCAGGTTTTCTGTAATCCTTTATCTAGGCATGGCCACCAGCAGTGGAGTTCCTGCACTTTCTGTGGCCAGCTTTTTTACAAAGCGACTCCCTCATTTGCAAAGCTGTATTTACTTTCTTGGTGTTGTGGGGATTTAAGTATTTCAGATCTATTGCTTACTCTGTGTTTATATACCATCTCACATAAAGAAGCCTAAAATATCATGGAGCTCCTGCTGGGCTATATGGAGAAAAGGAGCCAAAATCCAAGTCTCTGCTTGAACTTGGAAGCTGGATTCTCTCCAATCTTTGGTTGCTGTTATTACCATTAAGATACATTAGCAGAGGGTATTAGAAACATCACCTTTAACATCCTACTGTAAAAAATCACTTAGAGGGAAGGGAGATGGAAACACTGGAAGTGCCCCTGCTGAGCAGAAGCCCCACTCTACCTCCTGCTCTAACTGACCTTCACAGAAGCCAAAGGCAGCTGCATTTTGAGCCACATGAAGACAAAATACACAGCCACAACAATGCTGTTCTGCATGCCAGACCAGGCACAGCTAGTTCCACTAATTATATCTTGTGTTTCAACTTCTGCAAACTTTCTGTCCCTGTGTCCATCTTTTTTTAAGGAAAAGAAAAGGAATAAGTGCCATAATTAGTGCAGTCAACCCTATGTTTTGAGTGCAAGTCTCACAAAGTTATGGATAAAAAGCTTCATAAAATTTTTAAAGGTTTTAAAGCTCTATAAGGCACTGTATAAATGAGAAAGTTATCTGGTCACATTTTTTGTAGGAAATGACAGTTCAAATTTAGGGAGTTCTCTTTTCACTCTCATTTCCTCTTGTTCACTTCAGTACTGTTCTGAATTATTCACTTTGGGTCTAGTAGTCTTAGCTTTGCAACCTGCCCCCTCCCAGCCTAAGGAAAATTATATTCACCCCTTCTGAGACAGAACAGCAGCAAAGCTGCTGCTGTGTTTCACTGAGGTGGTGCAATGCCCTATTTGTTTTTGCAAGTATTACAAAAAGGGCTAAAACTGAAAAACATGGCTAAGCAGAAGAGTGCAATTAAAGAAGAGAAATAGAAGAGTATGTAAGTACTGGGTTTGGGTGGCAAGGCTTTGGGGGCAGGAGGGGACTGCAGGGTGCCCTCTGTGAGAGGCTGCTGGAAGCTTCCCCTGGGTCCAGTAGAAGCAACAAGTCCAAGTGCCTCTGTGTCAACACTATGGAGAAGGGGAAAAAAACTGCAACAGCAGTTGCAGCCAAAGAGAGGAGTGAGAATGTGTGAGAGAAGAGGAGAGAGGGGCAAAGACAAGATGTGATGAACTGACCACAGCCCCCATTCCCCATCTACCTGTACCAGTGGGTAAAGGAGGTAAAGAATTCTGGCATTGAGCCCAGGGAGCAGGGAGGAGTAGGGGAAAGATGTTTCAAAATTTAGGGGTTTACTTCTCCTAACTCTACTCTGATTTGATTGGTAATAAATTAAGTTCCCCAAGTTGTGTGTGTTTTGCCTGTGACAGCAACTGGTGAGTGATCTCCCTATCCTTACCTTGCTTTGTGAGCCTTTTGTTAAATTTTCTCTCTCCTGACCAGCTGTGATAAAATGGCTTTGGCCTGCACCAGGTGTCCAGCTGGGGCAAACTCACCACAATATATTAAGCGGAATTGAGACAGAAGTTTAGGCCCTGTGGAATCAACACAGAAATCAGCTACTCCTTCACAGTTATTCCAGTCAGCAGATTTGCTCAGCCCTTAGGCCAGTCCTTACTCCTTTCCCACACAGCCTGTCAACAGGTAAAGACCACTGAAAGTCTCTGAAAAATGTCCCTAAAGAAAATCTTTTAAGTCCTGGTCTGAAGGGACTCGTCCTGATGAAGAGTTCTTGTATTCACATGAGACATGATGCCCCCCAGCCTACAGTGCCCAACTCCAGGCAGTAACTGAAATTATCAAGAATGTATTTCCTAAAATAATAAAAGTAAATCTGCAGTTAAGCTCAATTTGACATGAATGCCTTATCTGCTAAAGTCAGTTTTACAGTCTCTGACTCCTGATTTCCCACCTCACTCAGCTGCAAATATGTGGCAGCAGAGAGACCCTACCCAGAAACTGCCCAGGTCAAGACAAGGAGGAGCCCCAGGAGCCCTCAGACATAGGCTCCCATTGAGGAAACAGGGTGTAAATCAGCACCTCACCCATACAGTGCTTTTGCAAGCCTCACTCCTCAGCCAGGTGTGCTGTAAACAGGCTGCTTGGAACAACTTTGAAGAGGTGTGCTCCTGCTGTAGCAGTGCTCACCTCAACAAGCTCAGTGTGGGAAGGCAGAAGGTAAGTGCTACCAGCAAGCAGATCTCCGAGGGGATAGGGAGCTGTTCTCGTGCCCCTTAGGCCTCTCTGCCTTCCCTGAACTGACTGGCAGGATTTCTTGTGTCAGCCTGGCAGGATTCCTTGTGTCAGCCTGGCTGGCAACCAGAGAAGGCTCCCACTGATTTTAGGGACAAGGGAGCTGTGCTCCAGCTGTGGCTTCAGGGAGGAGTGTATCAGGGTGCATGGGAAGTGGGACACATGGTAACAACAGGAGTCACTAGAAAAATGGTAAAGAATTGCTTTCAGTCTTTTGGTTGGGCAGTTGCTGGCTTCAGCGAAGAAGTGCTGCATGTATTGTACACACAAAACCAGATCTGTTTGAAAACCAGAGCAGGAGACCCAGTGTGAGCATCCTTTCCCTCTGCTGACCCCCTGTGAGCTACCTCTGCTACATTAGCAGAGAGAACCAAACCCTGGGTGGGGTGTGTTTGTGTGCCCAGCAGTTGTCAGCAGCCTGTCCAGAAGTAATGATCTCAAACAAAAATAACCCGGAAAGATCTTTCCAAATATAGTCCCTCATTATTAGTGCTGTATCACTTTCATTTCAAGCTGTGCCTGGCAGCCTCTCTCTCCTGTCCCCTTTAAGAGGACACTAAGAGGCCTGAGGCACCAGGGCCTGTCTCTAAAACGTGTTTGTAAAACCTCACCCTATGCACCTGGAAGTGTCCATGCTCACACCACCAATTTGAGCCAGCTGGAACCAAGCTCTGTCTTACAACCTGATTTAAAGTTTCCTGGATTCAACAAAAGAGGGAAGGGAGAGTATATGAAATATCTGATTTTCTTCCTCTTTTTGTCTTGGAAAACTTACTAGCTGTCATATAATGTTGGTAAAATCCTTCTATTTTACAAAGAGAACAAGTGTACCCAGGGCAGTGTCTGTGCTAAAAAAGCACAAGGCTATTGTCAGAGTGCATCCATGGACTGCTTGGAAGTGCTAAGTATGGCATGGATGCAGAGCAAGCCTGGTTAGAGACTGAGAAATGGCCATGCTTGCTTCTGGGCTGTTTAGGGAATTCTTGAGGCCTGCTGGCCAAAATAAGCCATAAGGGATAAAAGACTGCCTTTAAACAATTGAAGATAAATCTTGGTGGCTTCCAAGGAAGACACAGTTAGGCTGGTTTTTTGGATATGGAGCTAAGTTCCTATAATGTGGCTCTTGCAGCTCCAGCACCTACAGACTGAGCAATCTCTTCCTCTGTGGGCAAGGGAGAGAGCCCAGAGGAGTGTGATCCACAGTGCCAGTCCCAGCAAATGTGCTTGTCCTGGAAAATAGAAAGGTGTGAACTACATTCAGACATGAAATCTGTGGTTACTGAGCCTGGAGGAAATCACCAGCAGCTGCACACCTGACCTACCAGAGATGATCAGCTTGCAGCTGAAAGTTGTAGGGGTCATGAGCAGGCAGGTGCTTCTTGTTCAGGTGAGCCCCAGCTTAGGCTGGGATGTGATGCTAACTGTGGGTCACTGGTCACTGGGGGTTGCTGATGAAAGCCCAGCTCAGGGCACAGCTGATGTTGCAACATGCTGTGGCTCCTCTGTGGGGCCATGAAACAGAAAGCACTGTCCTTCTTGGGACACTCCATCTTGAAGTCAAAATGCTGCTGAGGACAGGCACTGCAGGCTGCTCCCCACTGCACACACACACATGCCAGCAGAGCCAGCACCATCAACACAGAGAGTCTTCTTGTGTGTGAGTACAAATCTTAGAGAGCTTGGGTATGACATTTCAGGACCTGGACCTCACTTCCCATCAGGGAAAACCCAGGGAGTAGGAAGAATGAACAATACACATTTCTCTTGGCATCTGACCAACATACCTGTCTCAACATGCAAACAAATACAAACTGAAAAGCAAGAGAGGAAGGAATTGGAAATCTCATTCTCCCATTAATCTGCTACAGAACTGTAAGCAAGCAATTAATTTCTTTGTTTCTTCGGCTGTAACTAAGGTGTCAGACTTTTGCTCCACGGGGATATGTCGATGCTTTCTCTCAATAATCCATTAAATTGTAAAGTGGTTTCAGATATTTGGCTCCCAAAGCACTTTAGAAACGCCTGATTAAATTACACCCAATTATAAACCAAAGCAGGTGATCTTGTAGAGGAAGGGATATTGCTTTGCTGATGTTGCTCTGAGGCATTAATAATCTACAGAATGCTCGGGGGAAATCAAGGGGAACTGCGTGTACAATTTAATTTCCAGTGTCCACTGCAAATTTTCATCCTGTGTTTAAACACATTTCTTGAAGTACGGAATATACCTTGTTGCATCAACAGGGGATCTCATCAGGTAAATCCCCTGGATTGTGAACGTAGCACCGTATGGCAAAATTTTTTTTCACGAGACCTCATTCTCAGTAAGGAGCTAATCTATCTCCTTATTCTCCCTCAGAGTTTTTCTACCATCTATCAGGTTAATGCAAATAAACCTTGTGACTTGCCATTTATGGTGAAGAATAGGAAATCAGTTCACATCTGAGTCCTGCTGGTCCTGCCTGAAGACAGGTAGGCTGTTATCAAAGGAATGTAGTGCAAGGCACAGCCAACCTAACTTTCCTCCATTTACAACTCTTCTATGCTTGCTTACATGCACAGAAGTTACTGAAGCCGTTTCAGACTCTGTAGAATACAGGCCTAAAGCATATCCACACAAGAACACAACTACAGCCACCTAACTGGAAGTACTCTTTCTCAGCTGCACACATAGCCCAAGTAACATACCTATGGTGTAATCGATCAGGAAAGGCTGATTGGTAAATACAAATACACAATTTGACACCTCATTGCTCCTTTCAGTGTACCGTTCATTCTGTTGATTTAATGTGATGCCCGTTACTCTTAATGGGATTAGAAGACTCATAGCAGCATGTGGATAGGCTTCTGAAGAAACAGATGCCTAATCTAGTAATATGTATTAATATATAATTTTTATATTACTATATTGTTACACCAGGCACAGGCCAATTAAAAAAAATAGTCTGATTCACCATTTAGAGTCACTGCATTCTGCAATTCCCCGGACTGGGCAGAAGGATCACTTCCCATTTTGCCCTGATGAGCTGGGCCATGCTCACTTATGTTTGGGAGCACTGCTGATTAGACATCCATGTTTTGATTAGGCATGTGTAGGGAGCAACTGAACAAAGAAGGTGGCATTTACCTGACAGGATGACGTCTAAATGTTTAATTTAATGTGCTTTCACAGACTTCTGGTCCAGAAAGACTGTCACAGTCTCCTACATGCCACAGATCTCTTTTCTTCTCATTTAGGGAACAAATGTCCAGTCCAGTCAGACTGAAAATGTGCTACAAGACAAATAACTTGTAACACTTGTAACTTCTGTTATGTCAAGACATGATAATATCACCCTTTGAGCACACAGATGTCCTGAATTTTAATTTAAATAGCACCAGTATAAAGTGCTATGTAGTGGACTACATACACATGTAGTAAAAGGAATCCTGATCCTGAAGAGATTGCCAAGAAGTGGAAGGGATAGAAGAGGAGGTATTCTTGTATCTAATCCCTGGGTGAGCACCTGAGGTGCAAAGCAGCTTAGTGACATACCCAAGGCCACACAGGGAGCCTGAGCTTAACCCTGAGTCTTGTCCTTACCTCTGTGTTTGGAGATGTTCCATTGCTCCTGTGAATCCAGAGGGTCAGTGTCCCCACTGTCACCACAGACAATGACTCAGAAGAAGTATTTCCTCCCTGGGAGCAGGCCTGTGACAGGGTATTTATTGCTGTAGACCTCCTCTGTGCCTGTGAACCACATGTCAGTACTGACATCACACTGCAGGACACCATAATACATCTTCTAGTTGTCTTCTGCATCTGAGCTGTGGTTTAGGGCCATGGTGTCTGGGACTCCTTCAGCTAGATGCAGATTACTGGGTGGTCAGGGAAAGCTAAGAATCAATGAGCCATTTAAGCACTAGTTTATTCTGTTTGGCTCCCTTCCTCTGTCCTTTTCTGGGGCAAAAAAATTTCACTTTCAAAGTCAGTGTATATCTAGGAAAGTACTTCCGTCCTTGATTTCTTCTACCCTGAGCAATCTGAGGGCCAATTTATACTGTGTAATTACCTTCTGATGAAAAAATAAGGCTGTTGGTTTTGAAAAGCATTCTCTGAAAGGATGGCAAGTACACAGGTCTGTGAGCCCAGCAGATCATTACAGTAATAGGAGTCTCTAAGGACCCAAGCCAGCCTGCCTCCACTTGGCTGGCACAGACCCACTGGCAATGGGAATGCTGTCACCAGATTGCTGAGGGGACAGACACTGTTGTGTCAGTGCTGTTATGGGGATTTGCCTGTTCAAATAATGACATTAAAAACAAGGTGGCATTGGGAGTGTCTGAAGCAGTAACTGCTTCACCCTTTCCCTCCACACTGACCAGAGTAAACAAAGCCCCAGCAGTACCACCCTTATTCCTTGGCTCTGAGCCATGCTGCTTCCAGGCTTGGCTCAGCTAACATGAAGGATGGAGTTGGGAAACACAATGAAGAAGTAGGAAAGTATTTTCTGACCAGGGAGTCTTTCTCCCCTTGAGTGGAAACATTTTGGATTGCTCCCAGAGCCTTTTTTTGGATAAAGGGTTGTATCATTGGAAGCATCTGTGTTTTCTTGGGTTTTGGGTTTTTTTGGGGTTTTTTTTTGGGAGGGGTTTGTTTGTTTGTTTGTTTTTAAAAGAAAAAACCCCAACCTTTCTAATCCTTGTACTGATGCAGAATTGTGTGTAATTTCCATCAGCAGAAGAGTGATGGAGTTTTCTCTACACAGTACCTGCAGCTTGCACGTTAATGTAAAGGACATCTCTGCAACTCTTCTTGAGGGTAATCTGGTACAGGTCAGAAACAAATCACTTGCTGCTGTGGATCAGGACTGGGGATGGTTCTTGTCCTCCCTCTTTTTGCCACACCACTGTCGAGGAGAACAATAAAGTTCTGCTTCCTAGCTTGGGCAGCAACAGAAACAAACCTCATCTTGGAGCACAACAGGCATGTCTGTGGCTACAGGAGCTACTTGTACAGAATCAGCCTGATAGAAAAATGTTTCAAGGACACCAGTGCTGGAGATTTCTTCAGCCTGCAAAGGCAATGGCAGGCTTTGTCCTCAGCAAAGTGCACACAGCTGGTGTGGCCTGGGAGATTCCACATAACCTCATGCTACAGCTCATTAGCTTGATCATCCTGAAAGCTGAGGGAAAACAGCTGGTACAACACGGATCAACTCCTGCAATTTAAACTGAGAGGTATCTTCTTACAGTGGGGCTCATTCTGCAAGGTCCTGTGGAGCCTGAGCTCATGTAGCAGTCTAGGATAACAAAAAAAAAAAAAAAGGAAAGCATATAAATCAATTTCATATAGAAATGAGCTCAACATCCATGTCAATATAAATTGTACCTCAGACAGGACAGTGTTGGGACCTCAAGCATTGTCTTTACAACCCTCTGTCACTCAAGGCTGAACCAGGAAATATTTCATCTAACATGAAAAATTCTACTTCTCATGGTGAATCACAGAGCCTCCCCAATGTTTTATGTTTTGTTGAGCACTGGTGCTCCCCCTGTGAAGGCCTGGGTTGTGCAGCTGACAAACCTGTGTGCACAGCATCCCTCTATCACCACAGGGAGGCTTATAAAAAGGCTTGCCATAAAAACAGTGAGCAGTTATGCAGGACTTCGTGAACCTGAAGGGCTGCCTGAGTTTTCTCCAATAGTCAACTTTTAAACCCAAGTGACAGCTAGTGATGAAGGCCAAAGGGTGACTCCAGCCTCCAAATCCCTGAGGCTGTGTTTCATCAGATGCCCAAGAAAACACTAATGGCAGGATTTCTGCTCTGACAGGACACAACAAAGCAGCTCACAGAAAAGATGTGTGAAGCCATGGTGCTGCTGTCCCAGCACAAACCACCATGTGGCTCTTCAGCCTCACAATCAGATCAAACCTGGGCAGGCAGGAATAAAAACAGACAGAGAGAGAAGAATGTAAAAAATAAGAGAGTGAGAGGTTGCACAGAAAGGTACAGCCATTATTCTGCCTGTTGAGTCATGTCAGACACTTTAAGAAGAACCCTTCAGACTGTTTCAGCAGAAGGCACTAATGTGAGGGTTAAAATGTCAGCTCTTCTCTCAATAGTTGTGCAACCACAAGAAAAACATCAATGTAATCAACTGCTTTCTGATGAGCACCTACTCAGGACAATTTCAGGCGAGGTGGGTGGAACACGAATATTTTAAAATAATGTAAAAAATGTGCCAGGAAAAAAAGTGTGGTTTGCATGTAATACATGAATGGGAACAAAAGAAAGGAAAAGGCAGCTTTAGTGCCTCATTTGATGATTTTACTGTCCAAATTCTGCCACAAGCAGTTTTGTATAATGTGAGTTTCTTACAGGACTTATACTCTTCACACAGTACTTCATGTTGCCATGCATGCCACACCAGAGATGTTTGTCTGGAGTCTACAGTATCTCTGGGATTTTTTGGTGTTTATTTGACAATACAGTAACAAAGCCATGCCCCATGGATGGGTTGTGTAGTTCCAAAGTGGAGACTGAGAAGAGAAATGACCATTTTTCATACTGGCCACCTGAATGTTGCCTTCTGAGACTTCTTCAGTGAAACCTGAATGTCCTTCTGCTCAACTCATGAATCATCTACTCCTGCTGGCCTTATTGCTACTGAGGACAACCAGCACCATGCTTTGTCACCTGGGAGTATCTTAGACAAAAGGCCTGAATTTTCTAATTAATAATTAAGCAAACAAGTTCCAAACAAAGATTTAGATGCTTTGCTACCTCAATTAGTGAGGTAGCTAGGGATTTCATGGCAGGTCACTCTCATTCATATCTTCATTCTCAAGCATAATTAGTGTACTTGAAGCATGACCTCTGCTGATATTACTTCAGCTTATGGTGCCAGAATGCTGAGTGCTCACTGAGGGCCTGAAAGGATTATAATCCTGTCTCATATATAAACCCCATATATTTACAGCAAATAGCTGCTTCAAGCACTATGGTTTGTTTACTGTAGCATCAACTGTCCTCACCCCTACTCAGACTGCTGAAGCCATGTCAGGAATCAGAGAATCTGCCAACAGTGACCTCTGTGACCACATGTGAGGTGTGATGTGAGAAGTCATGTGGTGGAAAAAAACAACTATTACACCATTATACCTCACACACTCATTCAGAGGACAGCTTAGCAAGAAGGATGGCAGAATTATTTAAATTTGGCTCAAAGATTGCACAGCTTTGTGCTGCTCTCCATCTCCTCTCAGAACCTGTGAAAACTGAACAAAACCCAGCTGAGCTATGATGATAAATGCTATTTTTTTGGTGCAAGATGAATCTGATAAAACTTTACAAAATGTGGTATATGTTAAAAACAAAAGGAGGTAACAGCTGACAGACAGGAGTTCCAGCTAGATGGATACTGCAGGTCTTACCTGAAGGTGGCATTGCTAGAATTCCTTCCTCTAGCAACACTGCTCCTCCCATATCAGCTTCACTCATGGCTTGGGTTCAGAAGTAGTATTTGTATTAAGTGGTACTAGAGATAGGGATCTTGGTGCATTTTGTCTACTTTTTTGTGTCCTCAACTCATGTCTCTAGTGTGCATCCTGACAGAACATCTCCATGGTCTGGTTCCCTGCCAGGTTAAACCAAGGCTGGAGTTGAAAAATCCACCACCTTCAGCAGTTCTGAAGGCTCTGTGACAGCAGGAGAGTGCACAGCTTGCAGATGTGAATACAAAGCTGGTCTTGTTTTAAGACACTGAACCTGCAGGGTTTTGGGGTACAAAAATAGCCTTAATAAACACAGAGCAAATTCTGTCCAGCAAAGCAATGTGCTTCCTAACATGGCACATAATGGAGACACTGTTTCAAGGTTGGCCATTTAAGGAAAAAACTCAAACATTATGGCACAGAATCATCTGGGTATCTGCTATGAATGCTGCCCACCACTCATTTTCCACATGTTTTTGGAAGAGGTGTTTAGCATTAAAGGTTTGCTTCTGTCTCTTCCTAGCTGGATGGTGAGCTCTGCAGTACATTTCCTACAACCTGTTACTTCTATGACTTTGAGTCCCTTGTGTCTCTTCTTGTTTAATAAATCCCTCCTACAGTCCTGTGGGAAGTAGTCAGGTGCTATGAGGACTGGGATTAGGGAATGTGCTTACTGACTTGCAAGATCCTATTAATGTTCTTCAAGTTTATTTGCCAAAGATTACAGTACTCCTAATTAACAGCCATTTAAAAAAATACACATCTTGCTTTTTGCTCTTTTGCCCACTTTGCAGCAGCCTCCGTAACATATGAGAAGAGCAAAAGATGGACTGCTAAAAAAAGCTGTATGTTTTCAATCAAGAGAATAGGGAGTTGTGTATCCAAATACAAGTCCTACTCTGAAATTCTCAGCTAAAATGCAACAACCTTCCCCCTGGCACCAAAAAAGTCATCCAGTGCAGCATGCCATAACAAACTTGATGCTAATGGCCTTTATGCAAGGCTCCCATTTGAGCATAGGGGTCATAAGGAACATAGTGCACATGGACAGGGGACATTCTCCTCTCTTAAGCATAATGTGAGATAATGCAAGTCTTCAAATAAGAAAAGAATTGCAGCTCCAGGCTTTAATTTGGTTTTCTGTTGTCTTCTGATGTAAAGAAGCCTGAATGCTTTCCCATTTGAGTGACTATTTAACCTCAAGGCTTTCATCTACTACTACGTAGAATTTTCTATTTTTTTAGCTATACTGGCTTCCATACTTGGCCATTTTTTTGCTGAATTATGTGCAGCTACTAAGGCCCTATCATTATCTATTACAGAACTCCATCAATAGTTTAGGCTGTTTATTGATGGCATCTGACAGTCTTTTGTTTGTAAAATGCTTTAGTCTTAAAGAAGTCTCTGTAACTGGCACAAAATAAAGTCTGCCCATTTCAGAATTTCTGAGGCTACTGTAGTCCTTTGGAGTTTGTCTGTGGTATTGATCACTTCAGAACTAGGCACAGATTCTTTGCTACTAAAATTCCAGTACTAAAATAAAAGAATGTAAGCAACTTTCCTGAGACTTTTGGGAGTTTTCTCTTCTTTTAAAAGGGTTGATGGGGGTTTGATGAGCATAGTAGCATGTATGACAAATTATACTTTTTGTCATAGATTAGGGCCTTTGGCAACCTCTATGTGAACCTTAAGTACTAAAGCTACCTACACCTCAGAACACCTCCATCACACTGATCTCTGCTGTTTGCAGATACTTTATTTCCCCCAGCTGGGAATCTCTGTATCCTTGTTTTAACAGTTAAATAGGGATCATTAATTTAATTTTTTTATTGCATTTGGACTGAGATAAACCAAGAAGATGAAAAGAAGAGAAAGAAATAAAACCCAAGAGATGGCTACAGTTGCTTATCACCCTCTGACTGAGGCCCAGCCTGTCCCTGAGCAGTGAGTGGCAGCACCCAGTCAATTCTCCCCAGTTTATATCCTGAGCATGATGGCCTATGGTATAAGAATATCCCTCTGGCCAGGCTGGGCCAGCTGTCCTCCCAGCTTCTTGTGCACCTGCTCACTGGCAGAGCATGGGACACTGGAGAGCCCTTTAACTAGAGAAAAACACTCCTTAACTACAAAATCCAAAACTAGTTACTAAGAAGAAAATTAACTTTATCCCAGCTGAAACCAGGACAATAACATGAGTGATTGCAATTTAATTAATATCAAATCCCAGCATTTTGAATGAGACAGGAAAGAATCCAAGAAAGAACCAAAATATTAACAGAAAAAGAAGAGCAACAGCCTCGTTAGTCAGATGCTGCTGCTGATATGCTGCAACACTTGCTGCAACACTCCCATGTGTTGCACAAGCTGTGTTAAGCACAGATCATACGGTTGCTATCTGATGGATACAACAAAATCAGTCCCTAGTTCAAGTCAGTTCTGGTCTAATTCAAGAAAAGCAATCAAAATTAGGCACCCAAATCCATAGGTGTGACATTCAGAGGTGCTGAATATTCTTGCCTCTCATTGTTGCTCGTGGGTAACAAGCCACTCAAGCAATTTTTGTGAGACACCTCTCTCAGAGGCTCTACACAGAGGAAAATTAAATTAGCACAGAACAATCACAATTTATTGCCTCCAAATTTTGCTGCATTTGTGCTTATAAAGAAATACGTGTATGTATAGCAGGAAGTCAAGGAGGGTAGCTTGTATGTTTAGATTTATTCATGGTCACAACGCTTTTCTGAAGACTATTTCTTTGCCTACTACCAAGGGAAGTAACCTACTTCCCTTGACATTTCAATTATTGCACTCATTCTGAAAATGAGCTCTTTCTGCAGTGTGTAACAGAGCAGCTCAGAAACGTCTTCCCTAACCCATAGAAAGTTTGGACAAAAAACACAAAGCTTTAGGTGAAAAATTATATATATTGCTTCAAGTTGGGGATTTTCTTTCTTAAATGCTTCTATAGCCCAGACTTGCTGTTTGCCTTGTTAATCCTGTGACGCACTCTGCTCTTGGGAATGAGGACCATAAAATTGCTTTCATTGGGGATCAAATATAGGAACAAGAGGTCCAATCCCACTGCCATAAGCAGGGATAGCTTCAACCAGATCAGGTACCTGAACTATAACTTCCACAAGATGGTTCAGCAGTGTTTCCTAACTAAATTAGTTTTTCACAGTATGGCTTTGGTTGGAAGGAACCTTAAAGATCATCTCCTTTCAATCCTCTGCATGTGCAGGGACATCTCCCACTAGACCAGGTGGTTCAGAGCCCCATCCAACCTGGTCTGGAACACTTCCAGGGATGGGGCATGCACAGCTTCTCTGAGCAACTTGTTCCAGTGCCTCATAACCCTCACAGTATGGAATTTCTTCCTAATGGTAATCTAAATGTACCCTTGAGGCCATTGCCTCTTTTCCTATCACTTCTCCAGACACAGTGACTTTTCAGGTTCAGCACAATGGCTCCACTGTCTTTTCTTACCAAGGTTTTGGTTGTAATGCAGTCACTGGCTTTTTCCAACACCACGTTTTCTTCCTCTGTCTCCTCCATACTGTCCTTGGTGTGACTTTGGGCCTTGCTTTGCCTTGGAAGGGACCTCGATGCTTGGTTCTTCACAGTGACACTGTGTGGAGCAAAAATCTTGAGGACAGATTTTTCAGTAATTGAAGAATCTGGAAAGAACAGAAGATATTTGAAGGCTGCAGCTGCTAATATAACTTGACACTTATCCTTTATCTGCAAGTTCCCAAAAAAAAAAAGGTGCAAAACTGGGCTCCTCATATACTCCTTCATGTTTTTGCCATCAGAAATTGGTATTTTGTGAAAGTCTTCAGGGACACTCAAAATTTTGTCTTATATTTGATTGACCATGTTTTGATTCAGCTGATTTAGTTCAGTTTCTTATACAGTGAGTCGCCTGCCCTCCTTTAGTTGTTAACTGCAGCAGAAAAAGAAGAAGCTCTGGGAATAAGCAAATCCCAAAGCCCCTCACTTCCCCAGATCCAAATCAGAAGATTTGATTCCAGGCAGCTTCTCAGTTTTGTAAAGCATCTTTCTGCTGTTTTTCCCTAAAGTCCCATGGGGATATATACTTAAGATCCTGATAAAGAGAGTAGAATTAAAGTTAGTAAAGAAAATGGTCCCTCATTTGTAGCAGAGTAATAGGGCAGCATGATAAGGATGTCTTGCATACAATAATAAAACCTAAAACAAAACCCACAGGTTCTCAGTACCTGAAGGGAGCCTACAAGAGAGATGGGGAGAAATTATTTACTAGGACATATAGTGTCAGGACAAGGGATAAACTTTCAAACTGAAAGAGAGTAGGTTTCAATTAGATATTAGGGAGAAATTGTTTGCTATGAGGGTGATGAGGCACTGGAACAGGTTGGCCAAAGAAGCTGTGGATGTCCCATCCCTGACAGTGCTCAAGGCCACGGGAAGGATGGGGCTCTGAGCAACCTGGTCTAGTGAAAAATTGGAATTAGGAGATTTTAAGGTCCCTTCCAACCTTTAATGTCCCTTCCAATTCTATGATTCTAAACATAATTGTTTTTTATTTCTTTATTTCTGCCACACAACGTGTAATTTTAGAAATCACAATTCTCTGCTGACGCTCAGGAAAACCAGCCGTCTCTGTCCCAAAGCTTTGCTGTGGGTGTGTTTTCACTGCAGCACAGGTCTGACAAACACTGAGTGTGGCAGACACAGCACCCGTACCCCTGTTTGTCCCACGGGTGGTTTGATCCGCGCTGCCCCGACCCAGCCGGCAGAAGAGGCTTTTTGCCACGCCGAGCGCCCGTCTGGCGCCATCTGCCAGCCAAGAGCCGAGGGATACACACACTGTCCTGCTTCTGGTCATCATTCCAGAAAAGGTCTTGTGCTTGTTGCTCATGACAGCAACGTTTGAAGCAAAGGCTCAGGCCAAAATTCTGGATCGCTGACTTAGCGAGTTAAAATCAACCAGTACAACTGTTTGATTTTCCCCCCTCAGTGAACAAAGAAGCAGCAGGAAGAGGTTTTGCTTGTGCATAAAAAGATAAGCCTGTAAAATGCTACTGGCCCAGCTGAGGAGACCTGGTGAAGCACTGATTCTGCGTGTGTTTGTGTACACCTGGTAAAGAACAGCAAGGACACAGGGTGGCTGTGTCCACGGGCAACTCTGCCCCCCTGCTCCTCTCTCAGTTGGTCAGGGATGAGTTTGTGGATGGTTTCCCTGCTGCACTATCCAAATCCTTTTCAAGCCCATCACCTGACAGAAGGCAGGAAACAACACAGACTGCAATGAACAGAATTTCTAACTGTGTCCCTGAATCCTCTGATCAGAGTTTCCTGCCCTAAGATGTCCAAGCTGTCAGGATTCCTGGCTCCTACTCAGGTAAAGTGATCCACGGACACAGTGAATTCAGTATTTTGTGGATCTGCACATCTGCCTAGATGAGCCACATGATATGTACTGAAGGGAGTGCATTCACATGCATTTACTGATTACTCTGAAAATCAGAGACCAGGAGAGGGAGAAGGGTGGGTGGTGAGTAGCCAACCTTGTGGGGAAGAGTGTGAGCCTACAGGCTGAGAAAATGGGTTAGCAAATGTGAAAGCATCTTCACGGGAGACTGTGAAGAAAAATTTTGACAAAGCCAAGATCCAAAGCCAAATCTTAGTAAGACTGAGACAGCCGTAGTGTGAGAAGGATATGATCTGTTCTTGTCTGATCTGTCCAACTGTTTGTCCTTAGAAGCCCTTTATCAGCACCAGGCCAAGCCCTATTAGGGTTTTGCAGCCTTTCATTATATCAATCATCCCATGGGCATTTTACCTGTTTGCCTTCTTGAGCCATATTCCTCCTGCCTTTGTATCATTCAGGACACACAGCTTGTCAGGATCCCCAATTAAAAGTATGAACACCACACTCTTCATGGTTGCAAATGTTGTAGAATCATAGAACAGCTCAAGTTGAAATTGATGATAATGTGAAGCTCATCGATTTCAATTCTCTGCTCCTTGCAGGACCACCCAAAACTAAACCATATGACTAAACATCAACCAGACACTCCTTAAACTCTGACAGGTTTGGTACATTGTCTCTTGAAAAAATCAGTGGAAGGGTATGAACAAGAAACTTTCAGCTGAGCACTTCAAACACCAAGAAGGTGTTTAACAGCAGGGAGATCTAACAAAATGGATAGATCACAGGGGGAAAATAGTTTAGTAAATTGGAAGAAATCCTGTAAAGAAAGGGGGATGCAAAAAGATTGTTCTTAAGTAGTTTTTTCCTCTGCTTTATGTGTGTTCACTGAAGGGAATGCAGCTATAGGAATCCAAAAGCTGAAGCAGAAAACTACCCCTTGGCACTGCTCCATTCCCATAGCCGGTCCAGGGGAGTCAAACCAGCCAAACACTCCCTCTACACAATATTTGTATCTGAACATGGACTCTGATGGGCAAAGATGAATCAGTAACTAAGACACCAGTTTACAATTCCAGTGAGTAGAGCAATCAGAGGCAGCTCAGACACAGCTTCCAAGGTTGGCTGTGCCACAGAAGTGGTTTCTGTCACAGAGGAGTGATCAGGGATGGCCCCTGCCCTGCACTGTCCCTTCAGACCACCCTGGCCATGGCCCACGGAAGGCACTCAGACACCAGGCCTGGTACCCATCCAGCAGGAGCCTGACAGAAAATGTAGGACAAGCCTCACAGAGACACATGTCAGAGCTGGGCACTAGGGCAGATCCATCTTCCATGTGAGAAAATCTGCCTGCCCTCCCAGCTGAGCTTCTTTTGGCCCCTGAAATTTCCTTCCTACCATACCACCAACAGAATGTTCAGCTGTTACTGAATTTGTGAAGGATGCACTGCTATCATTTTATCCTCCTCCTATGTAGTTCATTTCAAAATGGTCTTAAAATGCTTTTAATGGAAAGCACCTAGGCATAGTTCAAAGCTGGTCCACACCTGGCAGAAGTAATCTCAAAGACTAACAGCCATTAAAATCCTCACTCTAACTTTGAAATTCTCCTCCAGCCTATGCTGAGAACAAGAAGCTAAACTTTCCAACTTTTCTTCCTGGTTTTCTTAACAGCCATGTGTATTTCTGTAAAGATCATAGACTTAAGTTTACAGCATCAATAATGCTACTGCAAAATTAATTCATAAAACAAATGTGATATTAAATATTTACCAGCCTCCTGTCGTGCTGCTGGTCCTCAGCAGACTGCAGTCAAGTCCAAGTCCCATGGGTCACTTTAAAGATTCAGGATAAGAATTCATTAGGGCAATTCTGACTAAAATAAAACATGCAATACATTTTACTAGCCTGGTTTAGGTGACAGGTGTAAGGACTTAAATGGAAGGTTTACTGCTTTATGTTTCTATCACTTCATTCAGCAAAAAAGTCCTTCATTATTACCTTCATACTACCAATGGAAGGTACAGACTAACAGCTTATTCCATGTTAAACAATAATAAGACTGCAGATCAGTGTTATTTTACAAGTTTCCTAGGTGTTCCAGCAAAGCAGCACTGCTCTGTTGGAGAGTTCACTGAAAAACAGTGTAAAGACTAAATATTCCTCGTCCTGTTCCTCTCTTGAGTCATCCCCACTTACCTTCCACAGCTGCACTGGCACTGCTGTAATGCCCATGAGTGTCACTGTCTTGTGCATCCTGTGATCACTGTGCAACCTCCCCAGTCACTCAGCTCAGCAGCATTAAATGGTAAGCTCTGCTCTTTTCCCTTCTTGCCTCCTGGTGTACTCAGGAGACCTCTTTACCACTCATCCATTCTTTATTCCCTTCAGGGTGACACCTTCAGGAGTCAGGACACACTCCAGGCAGGCTTTTCCCTTCCTCTTCGCTTGGGTGCTCTTGAGATTGCTGACAAACTGAATTGGAGCCCCTGGGAAATGGGAAGGGATGGGCAAGAAAAAATGGCCCATACCAGCAAGTATATTATAAACCAAAACAAGTGTCTTTGTCTTTGCAGGATATAACATGGGCTCCCTGTGCAAGAGAGATTCCAGGCTTGGGACTTCACTTCCAGTGAAAAGGAGGTCTTGATGCTTCTCTGCTTGCCTGTCACACTAGCTTTACGAGACTGTGGATTCCAATTTTGTCAGCCCAGGCTCTGGGGTTTTGTGTTTTTGCAGCTCAAACCTTGCTGTCTCACATTTGATCCACCCACTGTGCAGAGATGTTTACTTTCCATCACTTACGATCAATGAAGAGCAGAGTGTTCTGTACTAGACCTCCAGTCTTAACACCCAAGATTTTAAGTAATTGGGCTGAACACCCTTAATTTTCACAGTGTGGGCCAATCCATCATCAGTTGAATCATCATTCATACTTGTCAGCCCACTTTCACTCTTTCCCATTGAACTTCTAAGTGAAGCTTTGCACTTTCATTACCAAGGAGATTCCAAGCATTGCTGTCTGATATTCACTTTTAGTGGTTCCAGTTCTGTCAGGAGTTAGGGAGCACACCTGTTAAAATACCAAAAGGACAAACATTCAAAAAGACAAAGGACAAACAGTCTGTTATTTTTAGCTTTTGATATCCCAATTCTTACACTAAACAGCGAAATACCAGTGAAATACTTTTGATTTCTCAACTGGTAGCAGAAAGATCAATTCACTCCAACTTCAGTAGAAATTAAGCTAATTATAGCTCATAATGCTCACTAAATTTGCACGTAATCCTATAAAGCTTTTTACCAACAGACACACCGCTTTTCTGTTCAGTTCTTCTGTCCCAGCTCTGCTCTTTTTTCTCTCCTTGTCATTGTAAAGTGAATGCTTTTAGGCAACTGCAGATGACATCTGCAAGCATACCTGGAACCATTTGACAGGTTGAAGGATGACTGCCATATTACTGCTTTACCTGCCAAGAATGCTGCAGTGCCTGGCACAGGATCACTATTTGTTTAAGGAAGGCAATCTACCACACTCCCAAACAGCCTGTGCCCAAGCCTGCCTAGGGCCTAATCAAAAAGATAAGTATTATACTTAAAAGGTGATGCTTATGGCAAAGCTCATCTTGAAGAGCTGCAATAAAAGGTAAGACAGGCAGGCAGCATCACTGTTACTCAGCTTAAGTTTAAAAGCTAGTTTGCTGCATAAATGTGGTTTGTTTTCTTTCAAAAAGCAGGCACACATTTGTTTGGTCATAGGAAACACATGCAGATGAAAAAAATATCATTCTCATTATGTCCAGGCCCATCCACTCACTCCACAGTGCTGCAACAGTGTTTGGGCAAATTTCACTTGCACCTGACAGTGCCAAGGTGCATTTTATCATTCCCATCTTCTCAGCTAAAACTGGTCCAAATTCAGTAGTGACTCACACCCCTTCCACACTGACGTCAGTGGAGAATTTGGCTTATTATGTGTAATAACCAGGCTTCAAACTGAAATCTGCTCTCTCTTGAAAGGTGTTTTCATATGGGTGCTGTGGTAATTGTGGGTTGGTTTATGACTTGCACAAGTTAGATTTCTCTTCGAGCCTAAAAAGACCAGTGAATCATGGATGCTGTAGTGACATGTAAGAGAAGATACAGTTTGGTCCACCAATTCTGACTCTCAAAGGTTTGTCTGCAGTTGATGTTGACATCGTACAAAGAACCTCATGGGTCTGAGAGCAAACATTACCAATCACTCTCTGCACAACAGAGTTTCCTGTCAGCCACAGAAGGCTGTAAGTGCCTAGGTCTGCCCCATTCCCACTGGAGATGCACGGCATATATTTCAAACCTGTATGCTCTGTGTAATTTTTTATTTTTCAGGGAACAAAATGGCTCTCCTCCATAATAAGCACAATGCCTGCACCTGTGAAAACATATCCTTCTTTGTGTGCAGTGGGCTCAGAGGGCAAGAGCCATGGAGCTCAAAGTCAGCAGGGGGTAGATTCGTCCATCCTCCTTCACCTCCCTGTACTTGCAGGAAATCTGCCCTTTGCCTAACTTCAAAATTCTTACAAGCTTGGTTGTTAGTAACTGGCCTAGCAAGAGTGAAGCCAGACCTCTTGAGCTTATCTTTAGTCATGATCCAGGATATTGTGCAGATGGCATCAGTGTAGCTACAGGACACTGCAGGCTTGTAGCCATCTGTGTCATCTCAGGAGCAGCATTGAGATTGGAAAGAGAAAAAAAAACATAGAGAAACAATAAGGAGAACCCCCCAGTCAGCTGGGTGGTAAGGAGTGGTTATGACAAATGTATGGGTGAGCTCCTCTTTTTATTTGTGTTTATGTCAGTGGCTTTTTAATCACTAAAGAAACTGACCTGTTGAAAATTCAGAATCTCTGAGGGCAGAAATTTTGAGGCCAAAGCCAATTCCCCCTCATCCCTAAAGGTTCCTCACAGCCTTCCTAAAACCCCAGAAGCAGACAGAAGTCTTCCCACTGACAGTGATGTATTTTGGATCAGGTGCATTCTTGGCCTAAGGCAGAAATATGAAGCCACCTTTCATTTCAGATCCATCCTTTTACTCTGCTGCTCTGCACTGGCAGTGAGTATTCCCCCAGCACTGCATGAGGAATCCAGAGGCCAGAGAAGGGGGAATGGAAGCTGTTGGACTTAAGACTCTGAACTGCTGTAGGAAGAGCTTGACTTGGCCTGACTGGCAGATTTGCAAACAAAGGACTGCCTGAGAGAAGAGGTGAATCAGTGTGAACTAAGAATTAAGGAAAGAGGAGAGAGAGAGACAAAACAAGGGAAGGAAAAGAGCAGAGGAAGGGCAGTACTTTTGCAACCACGGACATTACAAATTAAACAGGGATGAACTGGGATATGTGTCTTGAATAATACTATGAATTTCTAAGATTTAACATTGGTTTTACCTAAATGACATTTGAAGGAAGGACATTGAACTGTTGGAGCAAGTCCAAAGAAGTCCACCAAGTTAATTAGAGGGATGGAGCACCTCTCCAGCGAGGAAAAGATGAGACAATTGTGATTGTTCAGCCTGGAGAAGGCTTTGGAGTGACCTAATTGTGGCCTTCTAGTACCTGAAGGGATCCTGCAAGAAAGATGAAGCAAGACTATTTACAAAGGCAGCAATATAGTGACAGGACAAGGGGGATTGGCTTCACATGAAGGAGAATAAGTTCAGATCAGATATTAGGGAAAAAGTCTTTATTGTAAGGGTGGTGAAGCACTGGCACAGGTTGCCCAGAGAAGCTGTGGATGCCCCATCCCTGGCAGTGTCCAAGGCCAGGCTGGATGGGGCTCTGAGCATCCTGGTCTAGTGAAGGTGTCCCTGCTTATGGCAGAGGGCTGGAACTGGATGATTTTTAATGTCCCTTCCAACCCAAACCATTCTATGATTCTGTGACACACAAGAGGCATTAGGGCCTCACTAGTCTAAACACAAAACTAAGTAACAAAAATAACCCACTCTCTTTTTTCCATGTTACATTAGGGCTTGGTTTGATTTTAAGTTAAGACCAGAATATTGCTTTGTCTCCTAAAATTCAAGAACAAACACTGGAATTAATGAATGAATGAGTGACATGGAACAGTGGCCTGTTACTTACTTTCTCTGAGTTTATTTTAAATCATGGTTTCTTTTCCCATCTGCTTTATGGAAGAGATTACATTAACCTTGCCTTATTTTACTTACTGCACTTCTTACAACTTTACATCCATCATAGATACCACTCTGGAATGAAATTCTTTCATTAGCAGCTCTCTGCACACTGACAGGAATGATTTGTGGCTTTTTGTGATAATATATCTCAAAAAAAAAAGACTCATACGATCTTTCTGCCACTTTAGACAGCCACAGATCTGTCATATGGGAGAGATTATACATGATGGAAAGGCTTATTTACTTATGCATTAAAGGTCATATTCTTCCAGCCCTAGTCAAATCACTCAGTCATGAATTCAGCATAACAAGAACTGCTGCATTTAAAGAATAAGGACAAGTTTCCAGCAGCTTGAATGAACAGCAGCTTTCCCACTGATCTGCCTGATCCATGAAAAATCTCTAAAAACAGTGAGGATGGATATAGCAAACTGCAGTTTGCCCCTCTTTTTGTTTACCCCTCCTCTCTTATGGAAGATGACAGACTTGCATGGTGTGAGTGAATATACCTGAGAGCACCTGAAAATACTGTCAGTTATTGGCATGTACTAGCTAAGGGTGTTCCAGAAAAAATATTTTTTTTACTCACCCTTGAGTTTTTTCAGCGGACAAGGTTTTCCCACCAATTCAGGAAGGCTTTCTCCAGCAAGGATCTCAAAGGAGAACATCAGCAGTCTACAAGGCTCTAACAAGGCAGAAGACTTCCTGGAAAACCTTTCTTTGGTTGGGAAAAAAGTATGTATATTAAGTGAACAGCATGGTACTGTTTGCAGGATTTATTTACCAATAATGGGAAAGAGTGGCTACAACAAGAAGCCCCAAAACATAAAGCTACACATAGAACTGCTCATCACCTAAAATTCCTGAGAGAGAAAGGTTTGTGCAGCAGGAAGAGTTCCAGTTGTCTGTAGGAGGCTGCTGATCAGCTCCTTACTTCTTCCCTGCATTTCTGCAGGATTTCAGGCAATTAATTTGCTCTCTCTGCATCTATCTTGTCATCTAGACAATGAGGAAATGGGGCTGCCTTGCTGTGCAGGAGTGCTGTAAGGTGCTCTGATGTCAGATGTCATTCAAGAAGGCTTCACAGCTGGATGTATCAAAAAGCTCATCAGAACTTACTCTGCTCTGCACAAGCTGCATTACACTCTTCACTGCTGCTCATGCTCCATGTCTAGGCAAATGTCCATAATTTAGGAGAAATCCTTCTGCTTTAAGCTACTTAATTTCAGAAAGCTTCAAAGAGCTACATTTTTCTATCAGAATGAAGGCATTTAGTTTATTTTAGTATTAACTAGTTGTTAAGTTCAATTAAAACTGGTTTGGTTTTACTCCCCAAAAACGGACCAGTAAGGAGCTGTCTCTGAATACTAATTTCTAAAGCTCCATGAGAACACCACTCTGAAGCTATTTTTCTGTGGTCAATAGCAAAATGTCTCAATTTTACATGGGGAAAATCAAGAGAAACTTGACTACCAGCTTGAGTTATTCCAGCTTATTCATTTAGACTATTTCACTGCACTTCTTTCTAGTCAAGGACCTCCCCCGCTTTCCTAAGTATATCACATACAGAGGGATTTGTGGATTCCACAAGGGCCTGTGCACTGGCTGCTCCTCGTGGATGTGACTAGGAACTGTGTCATTGTCCTCACTGCAGTGACAAGACAGTAAGAAGGCTGCTTTAAGCCAAGATAATCCAATTGGTCCATGTGTGAAGGGCAGCTTGGGGAAACTGGACTATTTGATTGTAGTCCTTGAGGGATGAGCATTAGTCATCTAGAAACGGCAGCTCTCTAGTTTTAAAGAGTGTTCTGTGACAAGACAGATGCAGTAAGGAATTGTAGCCCCTGACACAGCTGTTTATGCTGTTGAAAGATCTTGTGGC
Source organism: Polioptila caerulea (assembly GCA_013397295.1). NCBI lineage: Eukaryota > Metazoa > Chordata > Aves > Passeriformes > Certhiidae > Polioptila > Polioptila caerulea. The sequence continues at coordinate 179,734 of VYXF01005255.1, read as the reverse complement.
AGAAGAAAATCAACCCAAAAGCCTTCCCAAGGTTTGGGGGCACAAATATTAAAGTTAGGATTATGCATGGCAGCCTAGAAGATACAGCCCACAGGGAAAACAATGTTAAGACCATATGACCTTGAGAGCTTGCTTTGTTGCCAGCAGGAATTACAGATATACCAAAAGTACTCTGTTTTGGGCCTCCTCCCAAGGAGATTCTTTTCCTTTACAGAATGTATACACCCTGATCTCCATGCTGAGCTGGCTTTTGCCTCCAGGCTGCCTGTGTGATACACAAATGCTCTGTTCCCTTATGCCTGGTCTGCCCAAAGGGGTTCCCAACCCCTTTGCCACCCTCTCTCACTGTCCTGTCCCCATCCCTTCACTCCTGTGTACCAGTGGTCATGGGTGTTGGTGACAGCACTGATTTGGGCTGGTTGGGATGAGACAGTTATGTTACCCTACAATCCCAGAGACCCTTGAAAAAATTTTTGTGGGTTTTTCCCTCAGCCATTGTGGGGCAAATCCACAGCAGCAGCACCCAATGCTAAAATGAGAAGGGATATGAAATGCTGCTTGGCTCACTGCTTCACTGCTCTGCATGCCTGCAGATTTGGATTTTCAAATCCTACAAAAGTTATGGTGACACAGCTTAAAAGTCAGCCAACCACCTTCTCACTTCCTCCTTCTACCTCAAAAATGGAATTCCCTTAACTTAGATTTATTTTGCCTGATCAAAACTTTCATCCATGGCCACAGAATTTTTTAATGTGAACATCAGTTACACTTTGGAGTGATACTTTACAAAGTTGCCTTCTTTTTAAGAGAAGGGAAGGAAAAGCAAAGCAGATATGAGTCTAAAGGTATTGGACTAACAGAGCAAATTTCCACCCTGCTTGACCACAGCCACAGAACACAAAGTATTATGACATTCTTGAGAATATAAGTTTATGTAAATGTTACCTTTTTATCCCAGCTGAAAAGGTCCTGGTCATTGCTACCTCAGGAGCTTTCACGACCATTACTGACCCTTCTGTGTCCCTCAGCTCACATGAAGTTTTGTAGCTCGTTGCATTCCTAGGAAGACATCTGAGTCCCCTTACACCGGACAAATATGGCTTTGAATCGTTCAAAATTTAAATACATACTGGCCTCTTGTGGGCTGTGTTGTTACATCCTTTACACTGGCTTCAGCACTTTCTCATTCTCGGAATAACAGGATGATAAGATTTTAAGTAGGGTGCTAAAAGGAATAAACCATCTGTAGGTCAAAAAGATACCTTTTTATTTAAAAATAAATAGAACCTCCCCAATCCCAGTTTTTCTTATGATTGATTTTGACACCATTTCAAAACTTTGATCAAAGGCAGACTATGAAATAATTTACCAGTTTTTTTTTTATGCTAAAATCAAAATACATGGGTCCAGGTTTCAAACAGTTAAACATTCAAAAAATCCTGCTTTGACATTTAAGTCATCCCCCAGTGTTGCTTTTGCACCTTCAGGCTTTGGCTTTGTTTATTTATATATATAAAATCATAAATGCAGCACTCTCTCTCATTTCCAAGTCCAGCCAGTTCATTCAGTTACTCAAGCAGGGACTTGGTGCTTTAGAAGATCAATTCACAACTTCAGTTTAGAGGTCATTCTTTATTCAGCTCTCTTCTATTCCTTAATAAGTCTAAAATTCTGACACATTTCTTCATATGGAAAACCTCATTCCCAGTGGGAAATTCTCAAGGAGGGAATGAATTACGATCTCAGCTTGTGCATTTAGCTTTTTTAAACCTTACTTGTGTTCACCACAGCATTGCTGACATAGTGCAGGAGATTGTTTTAGGTGGATAAGACCAATCCATTCTGCAGGACACAAACTACCTGTCTTGCTTGCAAAAGAGACTTAACAAGATATAGTGGCAATAAACTGCTGAACTGACAACACTTGGTTTCTGTTTGGAACAGAATGCTGTTATCTACTCCATATTTATGTTAAATTCAGCTGAAAAGGGAGTCGAGTGCAGGAGGCACTTGGGTTATGCTCTGAAAAACACAGGAACTGAGAAAACCAAAGAACATAAAAATCTATCCAGCTCCCACAGGCTGATAGAAATAATTCTAAGGGTAAACTCTGGAAAAAGCAATGGACACCTCATCCTCCCATCCCCCTCCAGGAATATACCACCTTTTCCTGATGATTTTTAGGTGATTTCTGCTAGTCTAGGAAAGAAAGAGGAAGGTGAGAAGTTTAACAAAAATCAAGAAAAAAAACAGTGCAGAGGCTGAAACATTGTCAGCTTTTCCAGTGAGCAAAAAATATCACATACAGACAGCCAAAATAAACATATGTTGTTTCACAGGCTAAAGAAGGAATCCAGCAAGACAGACATTCTGTGCTCCCTTGTCTGGAAGTTTGTGTTCTATTAACATAGATCAAATCAGAAATGTGTGGAAATGGGACTAGTCATGTCATGAAGTGGATAAGGTGTAATTTATTGCTTTGATAATTGCATGAAGAAACCAACCTTCACTTATGTCTTCAGTATTCTACTTCAGGAGCAAGAGCTCATCTCAGCTACAGAGAAACCTGCTTTCTGGACTGAAAGTTGTGTTTTCCCCAACAAAAACCAAAACACTGCCAACACGATCCAATTCCTCCCAACTATACCAAATGACACCCTGACCTTTGTGTTGCCTGAGTGTTTGCTTTCTGTACTCCTCACAACATCCTAAATACTGAGAAGACAACAGTGGGTGTAGTAAAAACAACCACACATGGCTTTCCTTCTTTTGATATAGAAGGAGTCAAACCTAATTTACAAGAGGAGGTTTCCATTGTGCATTATCAATTTTGACTTAATTCCTGACAGGTTTCCTTGTGTCCACTTCAGAGGCAAACAAGCTAAACATGCAAAGGAGATCTGTGCAGGATTTTTCCCCTCTGATCCATGGAAATGTTGCCTTTGGCTTTTCAGAGGAAAGTTGCACCTGGTACTGGGACTAGGGGAGTTAAAGTTAGACTAGTGAAGTTTTAACTCAGGCAAACACAACAGCGTCTCAATGGAGACATGCCATTAGTAAGATGCACATAACTGGAGATTTCCACCCCCAAAATTCTGGGATGAAGGTGTGGGCAGAAGAGGTTGAGCCCTCTGAAGGGTGTCTAGCGAGACAGACTCTGTCTAAGGAAAGAGATGATTTCTGGAAAACACTACTATCAACATATTGAGTTAAAAGCAGTTCAATAAAGTGATTTATTTAATTCTATTTTAAGCATAAGCACCACCAGGCAGATAAGAGGTAAAGAACCAAGAGGGAACACAAGTTGAGTAGCATGGTCCAGCAGAGAGAAAGGGCCAGGAATTGCAATACCTGAGTCCTTTGCCAGACTGTTTAAGCTTTATGTTCTCAAATGTTCAGAGCCATATTGCCAGCTCTGGTGCCAACATGGCTTTTAATTCTGAGTAAATAATTCAGTCTCTCTCTTCATTCAGCTTTGCTATCATCTGAGTAAACCTGACACTGCCAGTCTGCTGGGTATTACATGGACAAAAAAAAAAAGCTTGGGCAGGTCTAACCATAACCCCTTCTGTGACTTTCACACCGTGCCACGAGCATGGAGCATCTGTTATATTCAGGTGCTGGAGCCTGACCTCTATCAGTGCTCAAATGAGACTGGATTCTTCTCTTTCCTTGCATGCAATCGAAAAAATTAACTTCTTTGTGAGTATGTGAAACTCACCTCGAGACACAAGAAACCAGTGCTTGTGTTGCCTACAGCATGCAGATCTTTGACTGCCTGTACCTTACACACAAAGCTGCAAATGCTGCTTTCATTCACATATTTTTTCTGTGCTTTTGAATGGAGATTTTTTTTTAACTTGCAGGAACAAAAGCTTCCTTGAGCTGTCCTATTTATCCTAAGGTGACAGTCACTCTTGAAGACACCAGGAAATACTCATCTACAGACTTGGCAGAAGAAACAAGGTTATCTCCAGGGACTTCAGAAAAAGTGTTTTGTTTTTTCTCCATAGCATATCTATAAAGCATGTCCATCTATGTGCAAGCTGCACAATTCCTTCACTGAAGACATAACAGGGAAGTGGCAGGAACCAAGGTCCTGTCTTGTCGTGTCTTCATTCTCAAGTCCATTTTGCCACTGCAAATTCACAAGTCAGGATTTTTACATTGTGGACTAATTGTAGAGGAAAAGTCCAGATTAAATAGATACTTTTGAAAGTCTTGGAAGAAACACAGTTCTCCTCCCTACATGACTACTAGGCAGTCATTGTCACTACTTGACATTTCAGAATAATTTGACCAAGTAATCTTTATCTTGATCCTTCAGAGAGCAAGTCAAACTTTATCTGGGTACAGCCCTTACACACAAGTGCAATCTTAGTTTTTGTTTTTACATAACTATGGTATCTGCTGATCTCAAACTACCTGCATGAGGACAGAATGTGCCAATGTCACCATGCCAGAAGGAGAAACAGGATAAAATTGCTTAAGTGTGGTGACCAAACCAACCAGCAAACAAGCAAGGCACTAAACTAGGCTCCAGCTTGTTTGAAATGTGAAAAAGCTTATCAAACAGAAGACAGAAGATTGGTTCTAAATAAAATAATCTCATGTTTGTTATATGCTTACTCACCTGGAGAGAGGAACTCAGTCCTCTGGGAAACAGCTGTGTTGTAGGTACTAATGCTGTGGTCTCTGGTACAAAGTGTCCCAGGTGCTGAGCAGGAGAGAGTGGATGAAGTATGCTCGGAATTTTCATTTAATAAAGAGTAAAAAGACAAGTCTAGCCAAAGACATAGCTCAGCTTAGTTCCTATTGTCAGCTCAGTTTCAAACACATGGATTATAGAAGCAGCAGCCCCACTCAACTCAAGTGCTTGCACACGGCCAGAGCTCCTGTCTGCTAATCTTAAGCACTTCTTAAGACTACCTCTGCTGCCAGAAGAGATCAGAACAGCTGATAAAAGGCCCTTCAGATCTCAAATTCTATTAAAAAAAAAAAAAGTAAAGAAAAAAAGAGACAGAAATATGTTAATTACGATAAGGCCAGAGAGTAAAAAGGAGGATTAGCTCCAAATCTGTTAGACAAAATAACACTTTAAGAGGCATTTGAATATTTTGATCCTGACCAGGTGGCATTGCTCTTGCCTAGTATGAGGTGGTTGCAGTGCAGCCCTCATCACCACAGCAGGCAACAAGGCTGACATGTGCTTTGCAGCAGTGGATTGATGCCAAACAACCTGATTTTATCAACAACCATGCTCCCAGGACATTCCACACATGTAGAATAGGAGTGGACAGCAGGCCAGATTTCCTTCACTGGTGTAAATCATTCATTTCTACTCAAGTCAGTGAAGCACTGCCAACCAACACCTGCTGAGGATCTGTGCAAGGATCTCAAGGTGTCTTAGAGCCCTTTATACCTTGTTTGCCATAAAGTTATTCTCCTCTAGAAAATCTCCTTGTGCAGGAGGCAACTTATATGTTGAACTTACCTCCTTTGTGCACACTGCCCTCCAACCAACCAGCATTCTTTAGCAGATGCATGGGAAGCTGATGACAGAGCAAGTAGTTTTATCCACTGAGTCAGTTTTGACACAGAAGGGCACTGAAAAGCTGAAAAATATTTATAGGGAGTTCCACTTGCAATGTTATTCAGAATATCAGTGGTTATTTTGTTATTTTAGGGAGTGTTTAGATAGAATAGTGTTACCCCTTTGAGAAAGCTGGTAGCACAGAGCAGAATGTAGCTATCAAGATTTACATAAAACTAACAGTCATGTTATGCTCAAAAGCTGAAGTTTATTGCTCTCTTTAATGACTATCACCAGTATTTTAAAAAAGAATGCCAGTTCTTTCTGCTAGCTTCTCACTGAAGGAAATATTTTAAATACAGCAATAAAATCAAGTGGTTTAAAGATAACACATTTTGCCACATATTCATGCAAACCCTGCAGACAGGATTTTTACAGGTTCATGGATACAGAATAAACACAAAGATGTGTACTGAAGTATTGGGAAACTTTTTCCCCACAGTGATGAAGTTGTAGGCGTAACATTTCAGGCCTTACCCTGCACCTGCTGACGTCAATGGCAAAACATCAGTGGGAGCAGGACCAGCCCTTATTGTTCTGAGAGCTGCTTTACCTTCTCCTGATTAGGAAGTGCAGTAAATTCGCAGAATCTTCTGCACTATTAGAAGCAGTGGGGTTTGGTTATTGTTACAAATAAAGAGAAGCAAATATATTTTTAGTAGGTCATCAGAGCTTCTATTCACAAAACACTCATCTTTCATGTTAAGGATCCTGCGTACTTCCATTTTTCTCTGCTCAGTGAAGCACTGAAACATGTGTTCACCTCTAAGCATTAAACAAAATCTACAATCTTCCCAGCCTGACTGAAGTCTAAAAAAGCACAGGCAGCAGATTGTATTATCCAAAAGGAAACACTGTTGCCTGTGCCAGTGGTTAGAATGGGCTAATTATTGTTTAAATTTTATTTGAGGGCAAATTTATCACAAAGCAGACAACAAGTTCACAACGACTTTTTTTTTTAAGCTGCCTCTATGATTTGCATTAATTTTATTAGGCACTGGACACATGATTACCCTCAAAGCTTTGAAACAAGTATAAATTCATAGAATAAAAGTGATTTTATAACTAGATTCTTAATAAAAATGAACTTAAAAAATTTCTCACCTGATTTTGAATTTCAGATTTCAGGAGAAATTGTATTCTATGTAAAAATAGAAACTATTTGCAGAAATACAATCTGTTTGCCAGATGACTAAGATGCCCAAATATTGACAAAGAAAAGGTAAAGCACGAAGCATTTATGTTCAGATTAATGTCTACTCAGATTCACCCCGCTGTCATGATACTGGGGTACACTGCTGGTAAGAATTCGAGGCAAGAATTTGACTCATGTCATTGAAATATTGTTTCCCCCTTAGTTCTGAAAACACTGGTAGTGGACTGCTCTAGAAAAAATAAACAAGCAAACATGATGTGTGAAACATCATTTCAATGCAAATCTACTGGAGTCTTTCAATGCAGAGGCTCAGAAGGTTTACGATACACACAGTATTCGGTAATTTTATATGTAAAAACAATCAGAAAGAGGCAAAAATTTACTTTCAAGCTTAGTCAACATACGGCACGTTTCAGCATGACAATTCAAAGAGTTTCACACTGTATTTGGATATATTAGCAATGACCTTTTAAAAAATAGCAAACTGAAGACAGTGAATTTTTTTCTGTTTTTTTTTTTTTTCTTGCTTTTGTAACAAATGAAGCTACTATTATTATTTACAGTATAAATAAGCCTTTTTTGGTGAAGATTATGTCCTGTCACATATGGTTAAGACAAGGCGTATCTCAGCTCTTAAATGTCAATGCAAACAAGAGCATAAAAGCAATATCAAAGTAAAATAATATCTTTCCAGCTAAGACAGCCAGGTTACCATGTGTCTCTTATCAGATCTGAAATATATCTGAGCGCAGTCAAAAGTTCTCCTGGCTTTAGTCTTTAGGAATATCATGAACACTCATTCTTCTGCTGCTCTAGAAAGCTGCTTTCCATACAAGCTCATGACATGATGCACAAATTGATACTGTTCACAAGTCTGGATCATTCCTCCCCTGAAAGGCAAGAAGAAAAGGGGAGGGAAACAGCAGTCTTATTACTTGCAAACACATGAGGAAATAGCACAGCTAACATGAAGTTTGTGCTCCACACCAAAGGTCTCTTCCAAAGCTTTCTGAAATGAGTGAGAAGTGCCCTTTGATTGCAACCAGCTTCAAGTCTGACCTTGAGCTCCATTTTGAAAGTCTCTGCTAAGCAAGGAACACAAGGTAGTGGGAGCAGGAATGGGCTTTACATTCGTTTTCCTTAGCAGAGGCCCTCCTCCAGAAAAAACATCACCATCATCGTTTACTCTCATATTACCTGAGCACCTGTCCTCCAAGAACCCTTCTGTGAAAAGTAATTCCCTCCCCAAAATCCTGGACAGAGAGATGGCAGCAGGGAAATTAAGAGGGGAAGTAGCTTATCCAAGATTTCACAGCTGCACCAGGGACTGAATTTGGGACCAAAGAGGCACAGGCCAGGCCAAGCCACACCAACCCAGACATCTGATACCATTTTCCCATTCTGAAATGAGGATTCTTTCCTCTGTGCCACTCCACATCAAGCTTTTGGCAAGTTAACCAGAGAACTAGGGATGGCCAGCAGGATTTTGGCGCACACAATGTAACTTTAGAATGGACAAGTCAGATTTGTAACTGAGTTAGCTGTTGTGCACACCTTGATAGCAAAATATCCTCCAGCACCGTAACCTGTTTTGGTTCAGCTTGTTTTTCAGCTTTTACAATTCTCTTTAAAACTAAAAACCTGAAAGGAAATGCAAGCAGGAGCAAAAGTAGTTTGATTTTCTGTGTGTCATTAGCCAGTGTATTTCAGCAAGGAGCATATTAAGCAACATATGAGCACTACAGGGGGAGACAGAAATGAACAAAAACAATCAGGATGAAGTTATCCATATTAAGCAGATTCTACTAACATTTGAAATTTTGCTAAGAGTACCCCATCAAAAGTGATATGATCTCTTGGCAATTCATAATGAAGACAATTACAACTTGTGCCTGAAGCTCAAAGGAAGTGTATGCAGCATTGTGCCAGCTCTGGTGCTGGTGCACAGATCCTGGCAGCACAGTGCCAAAAGGAGGCTGAAGTGACAAGTGGAGCTGAGAACTGTGGCAAACCATGGGTAACTGGAGCCAACCAGACTGTGTCAGTCTGAGGAAGAGCATATGTGGTGCTTTCCCTTAGAAATCTCCCCAGAGGACAACAATGAAAAGTTGCTTCTTCTGAGCCAAATGGCTCCATCCTCCTCGGGGACAGCACTTATCTATGGGGTCCATTATGGGTTGCACAGTAGCCATACCAGTCAGGGGGAGATAAGCAGGGAATACAACCTTGTCCTTCAGCCCCTTGCACTTATTTTGTTAAGCAGCTGCTTGAAATAACACTTAACAATGAGCAGGGAAGGGCAGGAACCTATTCTCCAATCTCTCGTCATCTAGAAAAGGTGAGAAACACACACTGTGTTTCTAAAAAAAATTTATTTCCCAGCTGAGCATCTTCTCCCCATCTGCTCTATTTAATAGAAGCTCACTGTTGATTTGTTTGAGTCCCTCTGTGCTCCACACAGCTATGAAATATATCTATGTCAGACTGTGACACACAAGGAACATTAGTCATAGCTGACAATTTCTTCCCAAGAAATTCCATTAACCATGGGGCTGCACCCTGAAGTTGTAGCAAGAGTAGCACCAGGGTGGCCATTGAGATTCAGACCACAGGAAATGATTTTCCTTTTTATTCAGTTTCCTGCTATATGGTGGCTTCCTCCCTTACCACACATATGCACACCATGACATGTGCTTGCTGTCCAGGCTTTGGCACAGAATTATGTTTTCACCCCTACTTGCCACAGAAACCTTTGAAATCTGAGTTGCATTGTGGGCAATGACAGCAAATGTCTCTCAGCACTGTGGGAAGGATGCAGAAATGACTACTTCCTCTACTTAGTCATTCTAGGTTATTTTAGGACCATCTGTTGGCCACTGATGCAAAGCCCAGTGCACAGAACTTTTCCAAGGGATTTGTGAGGGAATGAAGGGAAAAAGCCCTTTGTTCTCTCCATACCAATGGCAACCTCAAAGGTGGTTCTCAGGGCTAATGTTAACCTTTCCACTTCTGTATAAAGCAGGGAGGTGCATGCCTTCAGACATCTGCTCTGGTCTGCATTCAGCCTTCTTTCCCTAAGTCCCTTGTGACTCCTTACCATCCTAGACAGTAATGATCTGGCAAGAGGAGGAGTCATAGTCTTCCCTCTTACAGCTGCTTGGACATTGTCTCAACCTCTCATGCTACTTTTGAAGTCTCCTGGAGATTTTGGGAGAGTTACTGAAAATGAGAGTGGGTGGCAGCATGACTTTCAAGAGACAAGCCCTATTTTTCAGTCCTTGAAGAAATCATGCTTTTCTGTAAGAAGGATGGTGATCTGCTTTCCATCTTGAGTATTTTACCCCATGACATTTAAATGGCTTTTATCTATTCCATCCCACTCCTGAGAGCTATATGGCAGCTACAGAGGCTGCTGTAGTCTTCCTTTTCCCCCATGGTGTCCTTTAAGTATGATTTTCCTTCTTTGGAGTCTTAAAGTGACTGCCAGTTCCTTTCTCCCTTCAAAGCTAGTATTTGCAATTGGCCTGCTGTATCACACACATTTTTAAGCAAGCGCCTTCAGCCTTCATTTGTGTGGCAATTTTCATGTGTAGCATTAGTCACAGAGACAAGATACTTCACATCCAGACAGATATTTAACTGGACCATGGATAATCAGCACTCACTATTCATGTTCTGGTTTTCTTTTTCTCAAGAAGCTTTCCCTTGTCTGGGCTAAAACCCACTGAAACAGCCAAATCTCTAAGCCCCTGCAGGTCCCTGTCTATCAGAGCCTCAGCAGGGCAGCAAGCATTTCATTTTTTGCCTCCCACTGTGCATAATTTCTTCTCTGAAATAAAGTTCAGCGTGGGGTTGAGGTTCTTTTTTTTCCCTCAGAAAAATCTTTGGTATGTTTTTCGTGACATCTCTTCCCCCGACTACATTTATCATTATCATTAGAGAGAGCACTGAGACATGTTTTGATGGCACTCGAAACCAGTGGGAGAGGAAAAATAACATCTCTGGTACAAAATTCAACTCTGTTTACTTCATAATCAAACTCAAGGTGGTGTGTTAAGAAATGCTTAACTAGAAACCATTGAATTTGTGGAGATTTTCACAGCTTCTTTTATATGTCTGCAAACACTCCAGGTTGTGCACTCTCCTTTCCCAAGTAAAGTCTCTCTCATCACAGCTCACAGCTCCAGTATATGAGATAAATTTCCATTACTCCTTTTGGGAGGAAATTGATGATCTGTGGCTCTGAACTTAAGTACAGCAGATCTTTGCGCCTTTGCTTCTGTAGGAACATGGGGCCAACTCCTCAGCTGCAAAAAGGTTGTCCCTTGCTGCATGGAGACAGGCAGCTGTGCAGATTCTGATGCCAGCTATGAACATAAATGAGCCCTAGGGCTGTTCATTAATGTTTCCTGCTCAGGCAAAGATTACAAGACAGAGGAACGTTCTCTCTCGGCCTCCACTTGGGTTTGTTCTTCCCCTCTCCTTATTTGCTTCTCCTAAAATAAGGGGAAATATTACCATTTTTTCTTTTTATTTTCTGGAAAGGAAACAGGCTTTCTTACCTGTCTAACCGTAACTGGCAGGCTGTTCGCAAAATGTCAACTATGCCCTCGTTCTTCAGCTGTTTACAGCAGACACTGGTGGCAATAAAGCAGCCAGTCCTCCCGATGCCTGCACTAAGGAAGGGAAGAGCAGAGAGAGGCAGTGCAGGTGTCAGCAGGATTCTGGAACTTTCTTGTCAAACGACTGCCGCTAAACCAGCACAGACCCCATCATCCCTTCTGCCCCTCCGACCTTTGCCAGCTGCATGCTTCCAGATGGAAAGCCATAACTAGGAAAAGATACCAGCTTTGCTGGGTGACGTGATTAAGTAACAGCCACTCACAGCAAAAGGGTGAACACTGCAGATACAGTGCTTAAAATGGACCAGTGGAGACTCACTTACCCAATATGTTGTTGAACCTCTCACTGAACCATTGAAAAAAAGCTTCTGTATTTCTTAGTAAGATTTGGTTTGACAGCAACCCTTGCTTTGAAGGTGAACTTTGCTTTGAAATTCTCAATTCTATAGCTTCTTTGAAAGCTATTTTCATTCACAGGTGGAGTAAAAAAACCCCAACCCTTGGTTAAATAATTAAAGCTAACAGCAGTATAGTGTGATGCCATTTTCTGTTCAAATCTACAATCTAGTAATTTGAATTAGAGCAGAATACTTCAAACTCACTATAAATTTTTTTTTCTAATTTTTCCTGAACTCTTTTGTATCTGATAGAGTCCTTAGTTAATGACCACAACTGAGTTCATTTTCAAAGGCACGGTGCTGTAGAAGCTGTGAATTCTACTCATCACCTAACAAACTACCAGCAAATGCTGAAAGCCTTTCTTATACATGAAACAACTAAGTGAGCATACTCAGGAATAATCACTTGACACAACAACAGGAAATCCTGCTTTCATCTACATTGTGAGAAAATTTCAATGCAAAACCACTGGCAACAAACGTTCAAGCAACATTGGGGTTCACGGTTCACAGCTGCCCACAAGTCCTTGGTCTTCCACTTGACCACAACCAAACAGACCACAGCACACAGGCTCCTGATACTGTTTACTGTCCTATTTACTGTCAAAGGTGTTTTGCAAAGGGAGGAAATAACACCCATTGTTGTGGGATGTTAAGGAAATAGCGCTTGTCCCAGGACAAGCTGCAGGTCTCTCAGTGGCTGAGACGGCGTTGGGTGGCACATTATCCACATAGAACTCGCCATAATCCTATCACCTTAGTATTTTTCAAATAAAACCACCCCATTTCTCCCTAGATTATTAATGTGTCATGGGGATGACACCATACAAGAGGACAGAACAAATATGCAAAGCAAGAGTGACATGGTAGCCAGTAGCACATATCGTAGTTCTCCAAAGAGCTCCTAGAGAGTCACAAATTTCCATGGACAAAGAGGACCTCATTCCAAACCACTTCTTATTTTCATTTGAACTCTCCCAAATTTTTCCACATCTGTTCTAAAACACAGGCAGAAAAACTGGACTTGTGGTATCACACAAGCATTTTAATAGTGATTGCTCCATATTAGCTTATAGTTGTATCTTTGATGACACCAGGCTACCAACCATTTCTGCCAAGAGGCTCTTTAAAAACATTCCCATTGTATAATACCAAATTACTATGGCTTTTGGAGAGCAGCCATCTGCTGTTTCCTAGAAAACATTATGCAAAATTAAGCAAAATTCCATACGAAAATAAATTTGGCAAAATGTGTGTTATTGAAATTATGGAAGATTACCCTGGCAAGATAAACTGCATCTCTTATCAGGCTTTCTGCTATTTACCTGGAACAACTGTTTTGAAGACAGACTGTAGTTTCCAAGTAATCATATTTAACTTTTCTAAACACTGGCAAAACAGGTTTTAGACCTCTGAAACTTCTCCAACTTCCAAGAGCTGTAATTCATCTATACTAAACTTTAAAGGTTTAGAGTGTGTGAAGCAACTTTTGTAAAACATTCTTGGATGAAAATCAACTAGCATATCTGATTTAATAGTGGTTGCTGATGCTTAACACGCTCCCTAGCTAGCAGTGCAAAAGAACATACTTCATCATGTCTCCAAATGATAAGTACATCATCCCACTTCCTTCTGAGGACAGAAGTATCTATCCTCATCTATTTTTATTCTGCTCTGACTGATAATTACAATTTTCTCATCAGGCATCAAACCACTGTAAAGACTTTGCTCCTTCACCTTAGTATTTCATCTTTGCCAGGGATTTTTACTGATCAGTTTTACTGACTTCAGTTTTACTATCAGTTGCATATGTTTCTTGACTATTGATTAGTACTTGCTGTAATCAGCTTTTTCACTCTTTCATTTATGTCTTGTATTTAAATTATTTTCTTTGGCCTAATAATAATTTAAAAAAAAAAAAAAAAAAAGAAAAAAGGAATAAAAAAACAGAGGGGTTTGATGCTTAAAGTTGAATATTATTATTTGTCTGCTTGCATGTGTGTTCCTACTCAATTTCCCCTAAAGTATGTTAATTTTTACTAATCTGGCCCTTAAAAGATTAATTAAAGGAATATATTACTGGTAAGGAAATGAAATAAAATTATTCTTACACATAACTGAGCCACTGCTAGCTCCTCTGTTCAACTCAGCTGGTATCTGTATGCAACACTTAATAACAGAAATTGTCATTAAAGCTTTGAAGTTCCAAGCAATTTCAGAAGCAGTTGGGCAAGATTTCGCACGTGTGACTGATGGCCTGTATGGCAGTGTCTGCTCTGAGTCACTCTATGTGAAGGAGCCCTTAGAATTCAGACACAACATCTATTTACCTGCAGTGAACAATCACCGGGGCATTCTTCTCCTCTGCACTCTGCATGGCCTCTTCCACTTCCAGTACTAGCTGTAACAGAGGAGGGGCCTGGTCTGGCGTCTTCTGGTCTGGCCAAGATGTGTACCAGTAATGTTTCAGGTTTCTGACTTCTTCTCCTTTCTGCAATCCAGTCAAGACAAACACCACAAAAGTTTTACGAGAACTTCTCGTTGTAAAATTGATACTGAAACATGGCCTTCCCTTTAAGACTGAGAAGGTAAAATCAATCTGCTGGGAAGACAACACAGCTGGACACACACAGCCCAGGAGACTGCTGCAGGGCACTGACGAGATCTTTTTGACACAGGTGGTGGAGGAGCAAACGAGGAGAGGTGACCATGTATTGCCATGGTTGGGCATATGAAAGTTTGGGGCAGCCTTGGCTGCAGGGACCAAGAGATGGTGAAGGATCCTACATGGAAGGAGCAAGGGCAGTAAGCAGGATTACAAGCCTGAACTTAGGAAGACATAACTTTGATTCCTCCAAGGACTTAATTTCAGGAATCCCTTGAGTTATGGCCCTAGAAGACAGGGGATTCAAGACAGCTTGTTAATATTCAAGCATCACTTCCTTCAAGCTCAATTTTGGTGCATCCCTCTGGGTAAGAAATCATGCAAAGAGGGCAGGAGCCATGCATGGATAAGCAGGAAGCTTCTGGCAAAAAAAAACCCCAAAAACACAAGAAGGAAATTTATGGAATATGGAAAAAGGGACAGGGCACTTGGGAGGAATATAAGAATGTTGTCAAAGTATGCAGAGATGTGACAAGAAAGGTTAAGGCCCTTTTGGAATTAAATCTGGCAAGGGATGTCAAGGACAGCAAGAAGGGTTTCTTCAGTTGCATCAGTAGCAAAAGGAAGAGCAGGGAAAATGTAGGCTGGCTGCTGAATGAGGTGGGAGCCCTGGTGGTGGAGCATACAGAGAAGGCAGAGTCACTGAATGTCTTCTTTGTTTCAGTCTTCATTGCCAATACTGGCTCTCAGAAATACCAGACCTTGAAGGCAAGAAATTCTAGAGAAAAAACCAACTTTCCTTTGGTTGATGAGGATTGAGTCAGAAAACATTTAGGTAAACCTGACACCCACAAATCCATGGGCCCCAATGGGATCTACCCATGAGTGCTGAGGGAGTGGGCAGATGCTACTGCCAAGTCACTCTCCATCATCTTGGAAAGATCATGGAGAACAGGAGAGGTGCCTGAAGACTGAAGGAAAGCCAATGCCACTCCAGTCTTCAAAAAGAAGGCAAGAGGGAGGACCCAGGGGGCTACACACCAGTCAGCCTCAGTTCCATCCCTGGAAAGGCAATTAAATAGTTCACCCTGCATATCACCTCTGAACATGTGGAGGAAAGAAAGGTAATCTGGAGTACTCAGCATGGATTTACCAGGGGGAAATCATGCTTGACCAATCTGAAAGCTTGCTATGGTGGTATGACTGGCTGGGTGGATGAGGGTAGAGCAGGAATATTGTCTGTCTTGACTTCAGCAGGACTTTCAACACTGTCTCCCATAACCTACTCATGAGGTAAGCTCGGGAGGCATAGGTTAGATGAGTGGACAGTAAGATGGAATTGAGAACGGGCTGAATGGATACAGAGGGTTGTAACCAGCAGCAAGGAGTCCAGCTGAGGGCCCAAAGCCCGTGTCCTTCCCCGAGATCAGTACTGGGTTCAGCACTGTTCAATTTACTCATCAATGACCAGGATGAAGGGGCAGAGTACCCTCAGCACATTTTTTGATGATGATACAAAACTAGGAGGAGTGGCTGATACACCAGAAAGCTGTGCTGCCATTCCACGAGACCTGGGCAGGCTGGAGAGTTGAACAGAGAGGGACTGATGAAGCTCAACACAGGCAAGTGCAGGGTCCTGCACATGGAGAAGAATAACCCCAGGCACCAGTACAGTCTGGGGGCTGACCAGCTGGAAAGCAGGCTTGTGTAAGAAGGACCTGGTGGACAACAAGCTGCCCATGAGCCAGCAGTGCCCTCGTGGCCAAGGAGGCCAATGGTGTCCTGTGGTGCATCAAGAAAAGCAGAGTCATCAGGTTGAGAGTGAGGATCCTGCCTCTCTACTCAGCCCTAGACAGGCCTGGCCTGGAGTGCTGTGTCCAGCTCTGGACTCCCCAGCTCAAGAGAGACAAGGCACTACAGGAGAGGTTCCAGTGGAGGGCCATGGAGATGATTAGGGCAATGGAGCACCTCACTTAGAGAGAGCTGGGCCTGTTTAGCTTGGAGGAGAGACAACTGAGGGGGGACCTTATAAAAATCTCTAAGGGAGGGTGTCAAGAGGATGGGTCTAGGCTCTTTGCAGTAGTGCTTGGCTGCAGGACAAGGGCAATGGGCACAAACAAAAGTTCCATCTGAATACAAGGAAAAATTTTTTGAGTGTGATCGAGCACTGGAACAGGCTGCCCAGAGAGTTTGTGGAGTCTCTTTCTCTGGGATATTTAAAACTCACCTGGACACAAGCACATGCAACCTGCTTTAGGGGAACTTGCTTTAGGAGGCAGGCTGGACTAGATGATCTCCAGCGGTCCCTTCCAA
>VYXF01005255.1:112203-162112 GCA_013397295.1 Polioptila caerulea | reverse complement strand
GATGAGGGTAGAGCAGGAATATTGTCTGTCTTGACTTCAGCAGGACTTTCAACACTGTCTCCCATAACCTACTCATGAGGTAAGCTCGGGAGGCATAGGTTAGATGAGTGGACAGTAAGATGGAATTGAGAACGGGCTGAATGGATACAGAGGGTTGTAACCAGCAGCAAGGAGTCCAGCTGAGGGCCCAAAGCCCGTGTCCTTCCCCGAGATCAGTACTGGGTTCAGCACTGTTCAATTTACTCATCAATGACCAGGATGAAGGGGCAGAGTACCCTCAGCACATTTTTTGATGATGATACAAAACTAGGAGGAGTGGCTGATACACCAGAAAGCTGTGCTGCCATTCCACGAGACCTGGGCAGGCTGGAGAGTTGAAGAGAGAGGGACTGATTAAGCTCAACACAGGCAAGTGCAGGGTCCTGCACATGGAGAAGAATAACCCCAGGCACCAGTACAGTCTGGGGGCTGACCAGCTGGAAAGCAGGCTTGTGTAAGAAGGACCTGGTGGACAACAAGCTGCCCATGAGCCAGCAGTGCCCTCGTGGCCAAGGAGGCCAATGGTGTCCTGTGGTGCATCAAGAAAAGCAGAGTCATCAGGTTGAGAGTGAGGATCCTGCCTCTCTACTCAGCCCTAGACAGGCCTGGCCTGGAGTGCTGTGTCCAGCTCTGGACTCCCCAGCTCAAGAGAGACAAGGCACTACAGGAGAGGTTCCAGTGGAGGGCCATGGAGATGATTAGGGCAATGGAGCACCTCACTTAGAGAGAGCTGGGCCTGTTTAGCTTGGAGGAGAGACAACTGAGGGGGGACCTTATAAAAATCTCTAAGGGAGGGTGTCAAGAGGATGGGTCTAGGCTCTTTGCAGTAGTGCTTGGCTGCAGGACAAGGGCAATGGGCACAAACAAAAGTTCCATCTGAATACAAGGAAAAATTTTTTGAGTGTGATCGAGCACTGGAACAGGCTGCCCAGAGAGTTTGTGGAGTCTCTTTCTCTGGGATATTTAAAACTCACCTGGACACAAGCACATGCAACCTGCTTTAGGGGAACTTGCTTTAGGAGGCAGGCTGGACTAGATGATCTCCAGCGGTCCCTTCCAACCATTATGTGAATGCTAAATGGAACAGAAATCCAAATGGGAAGGCACACAACACACAAATCTAGACTCTAAATATCACAACTGCATTTAAGTAAACTGCCTTACAAAAAAAAAAAAAAAAATCCCTCCCCCTGCAAAGTATTCTGCTCTTTTAGTGCCAAGAGCTGTGTGCAAAACACTCCAGGCAGTCTGTTCCCTCTTGACAGATTCATTCAGCAAAGCCCGAGCTGTGCTTGTGACATAATTGCTTTCATAATGTATTTGACAGACAGAGAGCCAGGAGCCATATCTCTGTCTCTGATAGCTAGATAAATAGATGAGGGAGAGAGATGGGAGCTTATTTTTCTGTCTCTTCTGACAGACAGACTTATATTGGTCTCCTGTCAATTCTACTCTTCTCTTAGACATGGTGAGAAATTCAGAGGCAGTAGGGAAGGTAGGAATTGTATCTAGCTGCAGTCCAGGTCTTTTTGAGGGACACAAATTCTGATTCTCTGTCTCAGCATGGTTATGAATATAGCAAATGTGCTGTTTCCTTTTCGGCGTGCCAAGTAGCACTGTGAGCTTTTGATTTTGTGTGTTCAAACTGATATCATTCTGTCTGATTTCTAAAGGTGCAAAATAGTAACATGGTGCCCAGGGAACTGGCCTTTCCCTTGCAGCCATTACACAAGCCAGCTGGCACAGGGCAAAGTAAATGTTTGCAAAAGGTCCAAGAACAGAAGCGTTAGCTTCCACAACCCTCCCTTCAACACATGGCAGGCTGAGTTGAAGAGAGAGAAAAAAAAAGACAAATATAACTCTTTCTGAAGAGCAAGGCACAAAAATCAGAAAATAATTTCTGTCATGTATACTCCCATTTCCCTCCCTATGTTTGTCAGTCACTGGATGCGAAGAGCACTCTGTGGTTGTGCATTTTCCATCCTTCTCTTTGGATGACAGAGCTTTTGCACAGCTTCACAATGAACTAGATTGGGAAAGCAATCACGTTAAATCTTTTTCCTTTCTTGAGATGGATTAATTTTTGGATGGATCAATCAGTTTCTCCCCTTGACTTGGCACACAGTCACAAACACTTGTGAGGGCACATGGGAGGTGACACAAAGGTTGGAATAAGGGAGGTGGACAAAGGGAGGCTTGGCTTCATTGAGATGCTGTCCCATCTTATGCTGGATTTAAAGTGCTCACTGAAGCATAGCCACAGGATCCTTAAGGCTGTGTCTAGCCTTTTTCTTTCAGGAAAAGACAGTCTTACTATCATAGCAGAGTGTCTGACCTTAGGTTATTTACCCTAGGGAGAAAATAATTTGTTTAGGAGAGCATAACTAGTTATCATGAATAGCACTCGAGCTCACTACAGCAAATCCGATCAACACTGCTCTGAAACGCAGTTGCTTTTGAATGTGTGACTACGTGTGAGTCACAGAAGTTATGAGCACCCAATTCTTAACTCAGTTGTGAAAAATTATAATAAAAATGTTGTCAATAACACTGGGAGAAAAGTAAAAGTCATCTGCAGAAAAACATGAATCACTAGGTAAGTCATTTGGTTGACAGCAACAGAAAACAGACAAAGTTCTAATGATGAACTCTGGAGGCCTAATTTTGTCTACAGTGTTAAAAGTTTTATGCTTCTGCTTGGAGAATCCGGACTTCTATGGTTCTGTACTCTTCTGCTTTGACTTGAACAAAATATACTGTGTTGATGATTCCTTGAGACTGAAAAGACTTGGGAACAGCTAGGAGGAAGCAAGATTTAATTGATGTTTTGAAGTCTACCATCACGAATGCTGTAGCTGAGACCATGATTCAGAGGCTAGACACTGGCAGCTTTCTCTGAGAAAGGAAAACAAGCCTTGCCTATAGCCTGGCTTTTTCTAAATTCCCAACACCTGACAAATCCTTTCCCCTATACTGAGAGAAAAATGACAGTCCAATCTGTAAAGTATGCAGTAGTCATGTATTTCTGAACACTCCCATTTAATGGCAAACTGAAATAAATTCATGGCTTTTCCAGTTTTCATTACCAAATCACTTAAAGTATGCATGGTTCAGAGCTGCTGCTCCACTATTGCCATTAAATGACAAATATACAGCTCTAGGGAATGGTAACTTACATGGAATCCTAATTTCAGCTCTAGAACTCAGCAGTTCTGACATTTGGGGGTGGAGGAAAGAGACGTTGACCCACTAGTACTGAAAACAAAACCATTGTCTAACTGAAAAGCAAAACCAGATGAGCTTAAATTCTGCAAAATGTAAATATTCTTCACTTCCCACTTGTCAGGGAGTGTGATTTTCTCCTTGCTGCCTTCGCCAAAAGCATGAGTGACAGACTTTCTACACTCTGAATCCAGACATGGGATGTCATATGCTGGCTTTCTGCCCATTAGCACATGGCTGAAGAGACTTGGAACTGGTTGGATAAAAGGAGAGTTTTTCCAGCTTGGAGAGAAATGGCCGTGTTATACTGAGGTCGGGGTAGATCTGGCAGATAAGAGATGTATAAAGTTTATGTAAACAGACTGTTACTAAAACATGTAGCTTAATATTCTAGAACCTAGCAATGAAAAGAGTTGTAAAATAGGACTCTGGAGCTTTGGATTAAGTAGCATCTAAGCACTTAAAAAATTAAACCAGTGCTAAAACTTTCTATCCACAAGATGACAGAATGGTTACTGGTATACAAAACTACACTTGGGAAGCGAGAGCTGACATTTCATTCTGACTGATCAATGAACCCAGAGGACAAAGGCACAGAATGAGTCACTGGTTTCTTACCCAGTGAACCCCATTCTACTACAGCTGGCTTTCAGATTGTACACATGCAGCCTAATCCTCTGACTGCTTCTTTTCCCGTAACCTTCATGCTGGTGAACTGGGCAAAGCTACGAGGACTTCAGTAATGAAAAGTGGTATTTGTGCAGCAGTACACTGTGCTTTCTACAGAAGCTTTCTACACCACTCCCCCTGAACATCTGCATTTATAGGTTTAGACAGCTAAGCTCCTGTAAGTACCTTGCAGTGACTTACCTTTAGGGTGATGAGCCTTAAACGGTAATCGTCTGCTTGTATGACTCTGTTAACTGTGATTTCTATTCCTTCATAGGTCACCTGTTCCTCTGGCCAATATTCTGTGCATTTCTGTGTGCAATATAAAGCAAATCCAGTTAAGCAGGTATCAAGGGAGGCTCGGGTTTTTTTTCTCCTCTGAAATTGAATATAGCACATGCATAGATGAATATGAATAAATTTTGTTTCCATAATAAGTACAAGCTTTCACTTACTAAACAGGGCTCACATTTCAGCTGATTTTTGCTGCATCCATAATAGCCTGATTGCTTGATTAAAAATGCACAAATCAAGTAATTACTAACCAATGCTTTTAAATGCACACATCCTTATTTATCTTTATGCAACTGATAGCATTTTGAAGGTTCATTAGAGAGGCCAGTGGCAATGTGCTTGTGTTTTTAAATTAATCCTTTTCTTAAGATAATAATGATTACTATAATATACACTAGTTACCAATATATCTGTGCTGCATATATTCTGATGTAGAAACACAAAATATAGCTTTTCTATATTTTATAAAGGCTCAGTACTCTCTGAATATAAAATGATAATTTGCATATGTTTTTGCGCAAAATAACATGACTGGGGATGTTTGGGGAAATAGATTATGTACCAAAATCCACTTAAAGTTGTCAGTGAGAATCTTTCAAAGCTAGGGAACTAAAAGGCAGCAGTAGCTGTGAGAGAGATTGGACTACTACATTTGATTTTGCCAAAAACCAGTAAGAGATGCAGTCAGCACAACCTGACACTTAGAAACACAGAAACTATAGTCCATTTGCAGATCTGCTTGGTGGTACTGATACACTAGATATGAGCAAGTGAAAATTTGTAAGCACTCTGATCCTGGAAGGAGGGCTAAAAAATATGATTTTTTATTTAGTGCCTCTAAATTAATCAATGTGCAAAGGCAAAGGCAGGCATTTCAAGATGGTGCACAAATTAGTTCATGGACAAGGAATGACGTGAATGAGGCAGAGTCAGAGAACAAGGTTCCCTTGTGATAATACAAGAAGCTAATTCATTATCACAGGGGAGTATGTATCTGCTATTCAACAAACCTCAGTAAAGATGATGCCTGTTAGAGTGTTCTTTTACATAGCTGCACACAATCTTGAAGGAAACAAGTTGAATAATTTTGCTCTCTCGCAACAAACGTAATTCCACTTGAGGAGAAAGACTAACAACAGAAAAGTACCTTGCAAAGTTACTGAGTCAAAATTTTTGTGTGGGAGAACCAGTGTTGTTCCATCTGCACAGTACATCAGTTAATAACCCACTGGGAGTGTGGCCCACTGTGTCTCTGTAAAGTTATTTATGCAGATTGTGTTTTTTCTTCCTCTATTCATAAACTGCAGAATCCACTGCAAAAAATCGTCGAGAGTGCTACCAGCTATCAATAGCACAGACATTGCTCTGCCTGAAGGAGGGGAGTAAGACTGCCCACTCATTTCTGTGGGCTGTCTGTCAGTTCAGATTGGAAGTGACAGAGGGCTGAGGTACAGAGCTTTCAATACTCACATTAGTGAAGTCATTGCACGGAGGAGGAACACAAAGCTCTCTTACCAGCATCATTGCTGGACAAAACTTTTGGGTTTGAATCTATGTACTTTGAGTCCTGTTATTCATCTATTAATGTAAGTGTTGCAGATAAATGAAGTATGTGAGGACCCTGTGTATGAAGTGAGTATGAAAGGACCCTGTATTTATGGCTGAGATTGCTGACAACATTACATTTTTGACACAAAATATATCAGGAAAGATTCAGCAGCTCTGTTGTGATTTATAGGCTGTAGCAAGCTCCAGTTCTGTAGTGCATCAGCACTGCCATGCACTGCTTCCCAAGACTGATAAGAGGGGTGAAACACTTGGTCAGTGCAGGTAAGAAGCAATCCAGACATAAAGGTTATTTTGCCTTCCTGTTATACAGTCTTGCATCGTATGAAAACTATAATAGAAGAACATATCATCAGATATGTCACTCAGGACCAGCATTTCCTCTGCATCTTCTTTAAACCTCAAAGTCCTCAAAAGATTCTGGTGCACTGACTGTGTCATGCTATTTTAATATTATATGTGCCAGAAACTGGCAACTTTGATTAATGAGCAAGTTATTACTTCAGTGCTGCTGCTCAGATACAGGCAGGTGCAAGTTTGAAACATGAGTGAAAACAAAACATTTAGATCAGCAACATGCTCTGTTGTTGTGCATCAGCAACACCTTGACAGGACACATCCAATGAGCCAGCTGTAAGAACTGACCATTTTTAACTTGCAAAGCGTAATAATTCCGTCAGTCGTGTTCATGTCTTTTTTTCAACCAAGTTGAAGGTTAAATTGATTTACTTTATAACATGGAAAGGTAAAGGTTTGTGCATGTGCATGATCATGGGCGCTAAGCTTCCAGCTAGCAGACAAGCCATTACAACTCTGTCTGTATGCTGGAGGTATGCCCATATTCTTTGGCTTCTAAGCATCTAAAGCTTCTTCTCCAAACAAAAATCTCTAACCTAAGTTACTAATCTGTCCTCAAGGGCAACAGACGTACACTGCTGCTGCAGCTTAAGAAATAACATTTGGATATCTCCACTCAACCTTGCTGCTGAATGGTGAGGGAGGGTGCAGAGCCCAACACATGCCCAGACCACTTTCTCACATCTTACATTGCCAGTAAAGGCAGATGTGAGCTCAGCTACCTGTCTGTGAGCTGAAGCCCAGGCACAAAGTTCTTGCAACTCAGCTACAAGGGAAAGATTTCAGCAGGTAAGTGAACAGCAGGTAATGAACAGCTGGAGGGTTGCAGTATTACAAATTGTGAAAAAAAAAAAATTAACTTTAGGTGGATTAACAAAACATCATTACAGTTTAATTTACGGAAGTAGGTGGCAAATATAAAATTTCAGCATCTTAATTTCAGTATTTCATAAGCATTCTCTAGACATATTCAGGGGAAGGTCCTCAATATCCAAGTCAGTTCCAGTTATTAATTATCATACAGAAATCAGGTACTTCCTCAATGAAATGTGCATATAGACATCAAATCACAATAAATGCGAGATAAAGCAGCAACAATGCTACTGATTAAAGATATTCAGCCTAAGTACTTATGGGGTACTACTGCTTTTGATTCCTTTAGAAAGAACTTCAAAGGCTGCCTGCAAATAGAGCCAGGTTAGGAGGGGTTTCAAGTGAGCTGGGAGTGGAAAATGGCAAAACCAACAGTAGAAGTCAGACAGCAAAACAGAACTTAGAATAAACTGAATTGAAAGAGAAGCCCACATCTTCTCTGAATCTGAAGAATTTAATGCTGGCTCTGATTGCACAGGCCAATGAACTAACTTCTGTTTGCTGACTTAGTGTCTATGCTGAAAATATCTGCTGGAGTACAGATAAAAATACAGACTGGATGTAACAGCATTACCTCATTCATCTCTTCTATATTGGTAATCATGACAATGATGGGCGAACGCTCCTGCCACACCATTCTCCAGAAGTCAGTGACAGTATTAACTATCGGTCCCTGAGTAGCAATATATACCTTTTCCTCTCCTCCATAGCCCTGCCAACAAAAGAACAAGAGATCAGTTTTAACAGGGATGTCCACCATAACCTTGAAGGTTCAACTCTCAGACCTATCCTGGATGAAATGCTGACTCTGTGGCACCAGCTCTCCTCTCTATCTCTCTCCTGCACACGTGTACAGAGTGAAGGCACAGTATGGACTCATGTCATTCCAGCAAAGAGTGTCCAACAGCCTTGAGGTGACTCTGGCTAGGTCATGAGCCTTATTCTTTTGCATCAAGAACGGCAGAAGTGTGTTTCTGTCTGGTCTGAATCTGTACACGTGCACTTTGAGATTTGGGTTTCAGCTAATGTAAGCAGGAGAGAAGAGCAATCAGATCAGCTAGGATGCCTTNAACAAGGAATTTTGCATCAAGAACGGCAGAAGTGTGTTTCTGTCTGGTCTGAATCTGTACACGTGCACTTTGAGATTTGGGTTTCAGCTAATGTAAGCAGGAGAGAAGAGCAATCAGATCAGCTAGGATGCCTTTAAAAGCCAGTGTATGTTGGAACCCTGTTTACATTAACAGTGGCTGATAGAGGCTGGGCAGACACACTGGGCTATGGAGCTCTTACCCTGATGTAGTTAGCATTGATGTAAGAGCTGAGGGGGTCGTCCTGATCAGCTGAGGTAAGGCACACTCTGCTGTGAGGATCTGAAAGGTGTAAGGAGATAAGGAATAGTTTATCAGTTGCTCAGAGGAAAGAGACACACAAGATTATTTAGTACAGCAAGACATTTACATGCATTCATGGCCATCACAGCAGCTGTGAGTGGCCTTGGAAAACCCCCATATTAATACCATTTAAAAAGGGAAAGGATGGTTGGGGTAACTTGCAGTGAAACTTCTGACAGTTTCACCCACTCTCTGAAGCCTGCCTTAATTGGTCCTGTTGCAGAGTCAGTGTCTCAGCATGACTCTGGAAAAGCAGTTTTCTGCTCCAGAAAATTATTTCTCAGTTTGTTAGGTCAACAGACTCATTCCAGCTTCAAAGACAGAATATTGTTTGTGAAATGACAGCAAAGAGCTTTCCTACCAAAACATAAACATGCATTTCTTGCACCCAGGCAAGCCAGATGACAATAACTCTTTCCCTGTTTCATCTTGCAATGGACCAAACTCCAAGATGTGCTATTCACAAATATAATGGTTATAGAGAAATTAAAGAATATTAACAGTCTCTTGCATTTTAAGTCTCTTCAGTACTTGAGTCTCCTTCATTGAGGCTGTTTATGAAGCATTATTCTTGTTCTAATAAGATGACAAAAGAAAATATTATTCCACTTAAGAAGTTCAGTCCAATTCCCATTGAAGTCAATAGCTGTGTCTGAATTTAATGGGAACTGACATAGGCCAACATTCATCCACTTTGACCAGTGCTACCCAGTTTGTTACCCTTGTCAAGAAACATCCTCCTGACAGAGGCCTCAGCAAACAGCAACAGTCTATATGAGCAAGATAATATTAAAACCAAACCACAGGTGTCTTTCCCACAAAAAACTTCAGCTTAGAAAGCAGAATAAAATAAAATTTATGCAAAAATTGTGCTTTATCCAATATTATATTAAGGACTAAGCACAGAGTAATTTTTACAGCACTACAAACACAGACTCAGCATAAAATGCTGTCCTCAGACAGACCAGATTCATGTTTACTGGGATCTTTGGCTTTGAAGCATAAAGAGAATGTTTAGGTCTCCTTGCTACCTCTCTTTACTGCCAGCACCAAGCCCTGTGGGATAAGAGTGAGCACTCAGCCCTCTCTCCTTTCCTCAGCAATAACAAGCTATCCCATGGCCACAGAGAAGTTCATTCAGAAAAAACCCCTCAGATCATAATAAGGCCAGAATAAAGTTGTTAACCCTTATAGAGATGGTTAGCTAGAAAGCAGTTATCTGAGATGATGAGGACAAAGTGACAACAGTGGCTGCTGGCAGATACCCATATGGCTGAGATGAAAAGATGCCAAATTCAGAATATACAGATTACTTAGAGATCTGGAACCTTGGGCATCTGAAATCAATATCCACTTTTGCAATCTTACTGTTCTTGCAAAACCAGTGAATTAATACTTGAATGAAACACCTCAGCCATTATCACAGCAATACTGAAAGGTGGTTAAATGCTTTTACACTTCTGGCCTTTTACACTTCTGAGGTAGAGTACAAAGTTGTCAAAAGAGTTGCACACATAGGGCTGCAGTTGCTGGAGTTTGAAGACATTAAAAAAATCTTCTTTGAAACCATTTCCAGTCAAGATTCATTGACTATTAGGTATAGCTGAGGACATTTTTTACTTCACTGCACTTATAATTGCTAACCTGACATTGAACCTTTTGGATTTTGCAAAAGACTACTGTGGATGGTGGTACCATCTTCCAACAACAGCTTAGAGAGAAAAAAATAAAAGCATGGCATCCGATCATATCACTTTTCAAAGTGCCTTAAAGTATGAGAGAGGGGAAAATGATGACACTTGTAAAAATTTGTACCAAAATGTTTCTCAAAACTCCTACTCCTGCCTACAAATAAAACTAGCGTAATAGAAAAAAAGAATATTTTTCTGTGTCATCTTAATGCTATCAGGCTAGTTCCTAATATTCTCAGTCTCCATTTCAAAAAACATCAGTCAGGAAAAGAATGTTGCTAGAATTTGGACTTTCAAAAGAAATTTAATCAAAGAAATCACTAAGTAACATCTTAATAAACCAAGTTCTTGGGTACAACTTTTAGGCAGCACAAATGATGCAATTCCAATAACTATAAAGCCTACGTTTCCCTGAGGATGAGCAGCATTTTGGTTCTTCATGCTCTGCACCTCTTTGGAAATTTGATTTATGCTTTGAATCCATGCTGCTGCTCTATAAACATGGCTTTTGGACAATATATTGTGGTGACAGTAGACTTCATGCACTCCAGAAAGGAAAATGCAAAGCCCTCCAGCATGAGGAATAAACCACCCTGCCTCAGTGACTTAAAAAGCAGAAACTTACTTGGGAGAATTGTTTTGTAGCGATTCTTACGCACTAAGCCTGGAATATCATATTCCTTGGGATCAACAAAGTTCATTGGAATTTCCTGTTAAAGACAAAGAAAAACAAAAATCCCACAAAACATAAGAGACAGTCAGTAGTATTATTAGATTCATAGGAGGTATAAAAACCCCAAGCCCATTATGCCCTCCCTGCAAGGGAGGCAAAGTGATGAAGTCAGCGGGGACATATTGTACAGTACCTCTAGCAACTTACCACCAAAGTATGATTGATGTTTCCTTTTACTGTCACTGGCTTTCTTTTCAGAAATCCTTCATGTGAAAATGCTCCTACTGACTAATTCATTGAGTAACACGCATAACAGGTTCACTCCTAATATTATTAGAACTGAATTGCAAGTGTAGGCACAGAGCGATGCAAGAGGTGGAACGCAAGACACTGCTCCAAGAGGCTGGACCTCAGCACCATCCTTTCTGACTCACATTGCTTCCTCTCTGAGGGTGGAAGCTAATAATTTGCTGGGGGCTTGAACCAGCAACAAAGTATGACACACATTATGACAGACTGACTCCATGGAGCTGGGGGAGCGTCACTGCTTTGCTCATCGTGCTGTCAAGCTCCATGGAAAAGGACAGCAAAGGGGTATTTAGGGATTGCCTGTGCACTCTATTGCTGATGCAAAGAGTGCAGGAAGATGGAGGATCTTCCTATTCCCCACTGCTCAGCCCCTGCAGGAAATGGCCAGTGCCAGGTGGGACCAAAGAGAAACCTTCCACCAGCTGGAGTCAGCAGGCAGGTGAAGAGAAGGGGTGTGTTAGCCAGGCTCAGCAGAGATGTGGTTCATGAACCAGGAGGCAGAGTTGGTCATCCCAGCTGCTGCACATTGCATTTGAGAGAGCACTGCAGGACAGACTGGCAACAGCAATCAGGGTTGAGTAAGGCAAGCCTCATGCTGGGAAAAAATTAAGATGAGCAGAGCTATGGACTGTAGAAACATAGAATTATTAAGGCTGAGAATGACCTCTAAGATCACTGAGTTCAACCTTTCACCTAGCACCCCCATGTTTACTGCTAAGCCATGTCCCTAAGTGCCACATCCACGTTTACAAACACTTTCATGGATGGTGACTCCACCACTTCCTCAGGCAGCCTGTTCTAGTGCTTCACTCTTTCAGCGAATAATTTTTTCCTAATATCCAGTCTAAACCTACCCTGGAACAACTTGAGGTCAATTCTAAAACCTTAGAAGAATAACTGCACTCCATCTCTTACAAAGCACTGAGCACACTGTTGGCTTTAATCAGAGGCGAATAAGGACAAAAATGTTTTGTTGAAGTAATTTCCTATCAATTTCGAGAACTGCACAGGAACAAAATCTTAGTATTTTTCTCAATTGTTCTTTGGTATTTAGTCAACCCAAACTCTTCCTGAGCCAAGCTGTTTTGGGGTCTTAAGTCATTCACTGTGCTAGTCAAACCTTGGTGAAACCAACAGGACTACTGTCTGAGGAAAATCTCTAAACCGTGTACAAATTTCAGGATTTAACCCTGTTAATGTCCTCCCTGACTTTTCTTCCAAAATGAAACAGCTGCTTGCTTCGTCTGGGATCTGGTCTTTGAAAACCAAGTAGGTTAGACACAGTGAAAACACACTATGAAGAGCTAGCTAGTGGTAACTGTTTCATAAAAAACAAACTAGTTTACAATTTTTAATTACAGAAATGACATTTGATTGCACAGCATTTTGTGCTCTTTCAGTTTTCATTAAAGAATAAAAATAGCTTGGATTGGCTTGGCTGCTGAATGATTCTATGAATACCAGGAAACATAATTCAAAATCTCTCTGGCAAATGAAGTGTATTTTTTCCTACTTCTAACATTATTTTCTTTGTTTGAAAACGACAGAGTAGCTCAAAGACTGATGAAACTGTATGTGGACTAGTCTAGCAGTCAGTTCAGACACCAAGTGAACATTCCCTCCCTAAAAGCAATAGATGCTTTACTTTAAAAGAATCAGGGCTCTGCCTACACAAAAGCTGCTTTCCTTCAACTTGTAGAGCACAAAAAGAATTAAGGACCACAGATACCTTGTGTTCCATTTTAAAACATAAGCCCAGCCTATACCCCTGTTCTTCTAAAGGAGAAAAAACCCTGAAATTGCACAAGGAGGGAGGACAGCAAGTGATAATCAGAGTGGTTTTTCCCTCTCAGACACTTAGAGGTTACAAAGAGGACAAGCTGAAAGGGTTGTAATGTTGCAAAAAATCTTCCTCCTGCTCTGCTGAGATTTCATGCTTAAGAGAGTATTTGATGTGGCAATATTAACTTCAGTAATTTGCAACTAGTAAATTATTTTTGTGCAGAGAAAAACCCCAGTAATACATACTTTCTATAGCTCCTCCTGAATGACAGAGCCACACTGTGTTTCAGGTAACCAGAGAACATTTAGATTTGGAAAGTAGCTCCACATAAAGCATTCAACAGCAAAGAGGGTGGATAAGGACTAATTTCATCCCTAGGGCAACTCCAGACAAATTTCAAGAAGTTATGCTTGTAGCAAATGTGGCTCTTCTTCTGAACTCTAGTGATTTTTTTGTTGCTGTGGTAAAAAGGTAATACATGTCAGCAAAAAAATCAAAATCTTGTGAAACAAAGACTTGTTGTTGTTGTTGTTGTTGCTTTTGCCAGAACCAATTCTCTAGTTTTTAAGTGACAAAATCACTGAAAGTATTCAGGCATTTTTATTTAAAGGAATTATATATTTGGGAATTGCATTAAATGCTTCACTGGCAGAAGTGGAGTTTGCATGTACTACTTTTAGACTGGCAGAAAATAACATCAAGGTCTTCTACAGAGACACAGTATCCCATTTTTATTGATGCTCCTAGAGGAGGGAGGTCAGACACTCACAAAGAACTCTGCCTGGAGTATGAAAGGATCCAGAGCTTTCTTGTGCAGCTCCTCTTCAGTCAGGATGTTCGATGCTGTCTGGAGGTATTCTCGGGCTGACTGCTCCCGTGGGGACATGACATAGCCAAAGCCTTGCTCAGAGCAGCCTGGGGTGCACATATCCAGTGTGAGAGAAACATTTGAACCTCTCCTGCAAAATAGAGCAAAGTTTGCTTACAACAGACCCATCACTGCCAGCAATGAGAGATGAACAACTTTAGGAAACAGCTGGTTCTGATGGAGACGTTCTGGTCACTACCTGCAAGAGAATGGGTGATGCTTCCTGTGTGATTTTGTACACTGAAACATCACTGGGGTAAGATCTTGGGATAAACTACCAGTTCAACTTTAATAGAGACAAAAAGCCAACCAACGCAGTGAATAATTTTTCTACTTGAAAAATGTTCTTTCCACAACTGTACATCATAAGAAGGGTCAAATGAAGGCCTCAACACTTTAACAGTTACATTATAAACAGAGATACGGTTCAGAGCAGAATTTTTAGTGTTAGTTAGCCACAAAACAAACCAAACAAGTCAAAATGCCTACTATGAATAAAGTTTTAAAGCACTTCTGAGCTTCTTTTAGTCTCACATATGACAGACAAAAGTAAAATTCAAAAGCCATCAGCGAGTCTATATTTAATCTATATTTAAATATCTTTAACATAATAATAAAGCCATACAATGTGATGATTACTAGGTAAAGGTTCTATACAGCCACACAGTATACCTATTTTTGATTAATCTCCACTCAAAAAATTTAGCTAGAAGGAGTGTGCAGGAGTGTGCAGGAGCTATCAAAAACCATGTAAGCATGCAGGCATGACCAACTCACAGAGAGGACAGAAGTCATCATGTGGATCACTGCCCTTTCCTGGACTCAGGAATTTGTCCAAAAGAATTTGCAGCCAGCCTCCTGCTATGATTCACAGCCATGGGAAAATGCCACTAGTGGCAGATATGGAATCTTTAGTGACACCTTTCAAAGGATTTCACCTTACTCTCCTGTGTGCTATTAAACAGCTACCACGTTTCTGCCCTGAAACAGATGCATTTGACAGGAATTTGCTTTTGGCTCTTCCATGGTAAAAGAGGCTACCTACAATAATAGTTCTTCAGCATGAGGAAATGAGATTATTTCTTCTTCAGCAACATTCAGTGGTGTTTGAATTCAGCTGTTGACCACCCTTTAAATTGCATAGGTGGTTAAAGAACAAGAGGGAAGTAAGAGAAAACCAGAATGGATGCCGAAGAGGCACAGGTAGGCAATTTAGCACAACACCAAACAAAGCAAAAGTGACCAATGTGTAATGTAAATGAAGTTTGTCAGGGCACAGCCCAAACCTGAAATGATGTCTGTCTTCTCAGGGACATATATATGTTGAAAACAAGTTTATATCTTAAGTGTTTGCATTGTACCTAGTTTGAGAACTTCAATCAATTTCTTTCATTCTTCCACTTCTAGTTATTTGACAGGTTTTTCATTGTAATTCATTACTTTAACAAATTGATTATTCCCCAAGTGATACTCCCCAATTCTCTTGATACAGTGAGCATCTTCTGTGTAGGCTAGCAGTCACCTGAGGAGAAATGCCACATCTTTAAAGTGACAGAAATTGAATGAAATCAGGGATAGTGAAGAACACAAATGACTCACGTATTTCAAGCCCAATCTTGCCTATAATGAAAAACCAACAAAGCAGCAGCTTCAGGGACAAGTCTCAGAGGTTACTGTGATCTCATATAAAGGTAGAATGAAACAATAAAAGGTATAAGATTTTAGGACAATGTTATAACAAACCATAAAGTGAGAAAAAACATTCTAAACCCACAAGAGCGCAAATTGAAAGCCTCTTCTGTAACAGTCCTTTTTATTGTGTCCTGAGGAGCTTTGGAAAATCAGCATTGTATTATTAAAGCCTAAGTTCTGTCCTTTGTTTTAAGCTTTAGAGATGAGAATTAACTATGGTTAGCACTCCAATTAAGCTTGAAAACTGAGAAATAAAGCAAGGTGATACTTTGCTGTACTGGGTCCTTCAGTAACTTCATTATTATTCATAACATTTGTAGAATTTCTTGACAGGAATTCTATCATCAAGACCTCTTTTCTATTTCACTAAGAAAACTGAAAGGACACAAAACAGAAAAATATTTTCCTTTAATCTTGAAACTGCCCTTTCCCAGCTGTGAACCTCTCTGAGAAGCTCCTGACTTGCCTGAGGAACTCCTCTTTTCAAGCTGCCCTTTTGGTTCAAGCGGTGAACACCAGCTCACCCCAAAGTTTCATTACTGGGTTCATTTGAATCAAATTCATTTGCTTCTGGATTAACTCATTTATATGAGGAACACCAAAGACTATCACTTTCTCTGTGGTTTATTTTTGACTAGTCCTCCAGTATGAGAGACAGGAAAAAAAAAATCAGCAAGACCCACCTCTTTCAGAGATAAAATCTTTCACTGTTCTGTAGGGGGTTTCATGCAATGCAGTTGCTGTTTTGATGAATGGTGAGAGAGTGATCAAACACAAATAGATGTATTCAGTGGAAAGAAATGATGCTTTAGAGCAGCACTTGTTGACAGCTGTCCAGAAATTGTGTGCTGTTTAGCTAACATGCTTATATTTATGACTGGATTGAAGACAGGACAGGAAATAAAGTAGGTGCTTGACTTTACAAACACATTTGAAAGTGACATTCACAAAGGCAATAAAGCTTCCTGCTAGGCACAGAACTCCTAAATCCACAAAATCCGGGAGCAGACCCTTCCCTGTTAGTCCCTACCTTTCTTGCAAGCCCACGGATTTAACGGTCAGAGTAGCTGGGTCTGTCTCCGCTTTAATGTCCATTACGCAGTCAAAGACTGGAGTCTCTGGTACGGGATCCAAATCTAGGAAGTCATCCTCATTTTTGTCCTCTGTCCACTCTGAGTACGTGAAGGAAGGCTGCCGGCTCACAGACTGGCGTCTGTCCTCTTGCGGCGGGATGGGCGGGTCTGGCTGGGCTCTGAGGAGGTGCCAAAACTGGAGGAAACAAACATTTCAAAAAGTTTCTGCTTGTAGCCAGCCCTTCCACACAGGCTAGGGCATGGATCTTTAGGGCAGTATCCCAGCTGTGTGTGTGAGAATTGGAGAGTACTGAAGAGAACAGGAATGTTCCATGCAGGAGCAGCTTTGTGGTGGGTGTTACAAGGATTCACATCTACCCATTCAAACCTGCTTTCAGCCACAGAGGTTTCCACAGAGCTAGCCAGGCTTAATTCAGGGATACAGTGGAAGTGGAATGTGCTTGTGACCATCATATGCAAGCCAATGTGATACCGCTGTCCTTTTGTTCAGTTTCTTATCCTTCCCAGGCTTGTTTACAAAACAAAAATCCACTCTAGTGTTCTACAAATTATACCTCTCCTAATTGAACAGCTTTCCATTTGAAATTTACATATAGCTGTCTTAATATAATTGAGCTGAACATCTTTAATAACAAGGCACTGTACCCCAAATTAATGTGTAAACCCATCATTTTTTGAAGAGGCCTCAATTTTGATGTACCTGATCCTGGGGCTCAGAATGCCCATATCAGTTTTTGGCCAGGGGCAAAGACTGTGTTATAATCTAAGTATCTGATCTGAATATGGTATAAGCATTAAATAATGAATC
The DNA here is from genome assembly GCA_013397295.1 of Polioptila caerulea. NCBI lineage: Eukaryota > Metazoa > Chordata > Aves > Passeriformes > Certhiidae > Polioptila > Polioptila caerulea. Next base: position 144,783 of record VYXF01005255.1, on the reverse strand, counting down.
CTGGGAAGTTCTGAGACACAAGTGCAATTGAAAGTTTATACTACAAATCAACGAAATGTTTGAAATTGCATGAATCTAAAAAATTTTTGCATCATATCAGTTTGCACAGATGCTGTGATAGACAGGTTGATTTGGAAATCAGATCAGTAGACTTCAAATCCTCCACAGAGATTTCAGTTAAAAATTTCAGGCCCACCTCTGAATTCCAGGGTCTGGAACCCTAGGCAAACTTCATCCATCTAGCATAGAACTAGGAGTACTATCACTCAGGCTAATGCCATAAAAACCATACTGCATTGTCATGCATCCTCTTGAGACTGAGCACAGGTCTTACTTTCTACAGTTACAGCCTCTCCTGTCCTTTTCTTGCATGGCTTTTAAATGGCCACTTGAATTTTAAAAAGTGCCACTAAAAAGGTCAGATTTATCTTCCTAGGTTACTAAAGCACATTAGGATATCATGCAGGACAGTGTTAATTTCCACATTGGGAAACAAAGGCTTGGTCATAAAGACACTCCTCAAAGGAAAAGATCCCTTCAAGGTCTCTTAGGCAGCACATGGCTTAAAATCAATTTTAAGTAGAGAGGGAGAGAGAGATCATTCAGCTGAGATAAAGAGGAAAATAAAGAAAATTGTCTTCATGCAATAATCTCTTGTCCATCAGGCTGGGATTGTAGAAACCCTGCCTGGTTCAATCACCATTTTCAGTGTTCTGCCAATGATCATGTTATACCTTATTCCACAAATACTGATAAAAGTGGATGTTTTCAAATTTGCAAATTGCGAAGCAGCATGACCTCAGACATCTGAGGGGAAGGTGACAGGTAGGCAGGAAGAGACAAGGCTTATGTGTTCTCTCTAAACATTCTCTCCTTCCTAATGTCCATGTTAGGGAGAACATACTGGGCAAGATGGGCCAGTGGTCGGAACTCACAGGACACTTCTTATACTCTGCAGTCCCATGACTTATCCAGAGAGCAGGGTGACACAGAGTGGCATTTGTGCCTCTAATCTAGCTAGAAAATTCTTAGCACAGACCACAGGAATACAAACCTGTGCAAACTCATCAACATGGAAACTATTTTTCTATACACAAATCTTAACCAACACAAAAATGGGCCAAGTCTGCTTTAATCTATAGTGGTATTCATGTTCACATGCAAGGAGTTTGCATGCAAAACTGTCCTAAGAGAGATCAGAATTTCTGGCCATGGAGAGCTTTCACTTAACTTTACCTCCTGTGCTAAGAATGGGTCAGCAATAAATGTTTTCATCCACTGAGAAATATTAATCTGGATAAGGCAGAGCAGCATCAAAAACCCAGAAAATTGCATAAGCCTTGCTAACTTCCTTGCCTACATCAATGATCACAATAATGGAGGCATTAACTATAATTACTTTGCCTTGTGAGTGGTTTTTAGAAAGTCCATTTTCCTGACACATTAAACAGAAGATTTTGCCACTGTGCTGCCTCTGAGTGAACTTAACCATTGCATATATTAGGACATTACTTCCTAGCAGGGAGTGTGGCCAGCAAACCAAAGGAGGTATTCCCCTCTTCTTGGCACTGAAGGAGCTGCGCCTTAAATGCTGTCTACACATGTAGTTCTCCCAGTTTAAGACAGATAAGGAAAAACTGGAGTGGCCCCAGTAGAGGGTTTCAAAGCAGGTCAAAGGTCTAGAGTACAGGAAAAAGGTGGAGGGAATTTGGCTTATTCAGCCTGTCAAAGAGGAGGCTGGGGTGATCTAACAGTGGCCTACAACTACTTGAAGGGCAGCTTCAGAGATGCAGCCAGACACTCCTTTGTAGTATCTGCTGATACCACAAGGCACAATGGCCACAAGCCTGCAGAAATTCAGCTCAGACATTTATTAAATTCAGATGAGACACTAGGAAAAACCCTTCCCAAAAAGTGCCACATAGTTGTGGCACAGGCACACAGAGAGATGACAAACCTTCCTTCCCGGAAGTCTTTCAAAACCTGTGTGGAAAAATCCATGGTTGACTTTATCAAGTGTTGGCAACAGCTCTGCTCCAAGCAGGATGTTAGATTAGCAATCTCTGCCTACCTACAGTCCCATGGATTCTAGGATGTACTTCATCATACTGTGCATCACTCAAACAGCATGTGCAAAGCACAGCTTCAACTTCCTGAGCTACCTGGGGTGCACCTCTGCAAGGACAGGAGGTGATGCTGCACCTGCATGCTCAGTAGCTGCATCCCCACTCTAAGAGAGCAGTGTAGAGGGGTTTGAAATGCCACATGCAGTTAGAGTTCTCTGACAAGATAGAGCTCTCCATAGCTGTCTCATCTACCACACAACTTTGTGCAGTTACACAATCCATGGAGAAACACAACATACTTCTGCTCCCCAACAGCTGACAGCTAACTAGATTAATGGTAGTCATGCCACTTAAGCTTGTTCTGCAGCTGGGGAACAGGACTTCACATTCAGAGTATCAGTGGCACTCTGGAGCAGCTCCTTCTGCCATTGAAATCAATGGATGATGGTCCTGTTAATGGACCACATCCCTTCTACTTCAGCACAAATAGTTTGCCCATCTGTGGATGGAAAAAATTAAACCCATTTTTATATACCATTCTACTTCAGTGCAACCCCCAAGAAACTGAGTAAGGCTAATTCCTCTATATAAAGCAAGCAGATACAGAAACAGCCCCAAAAATGATGCTTTACAATCAATTTGGGCACAACACCAACAACTTTTGTTAAATAAGACATCTTATAACAACTCACTGAAAAAGAGCATGAACATAGTTTGTGCTGTATGATAGCTTACCAGAGATCCTACAAATAGCAGTCCTAGAGAAGCCAAAGACAGCAGGATGTATGATACCACAACACTCCCAACTGTAGTCAGGCTCTGTGGAACAACAGAATAGACAATGATTCATGAAGTATTTTGGGGCACAGTATGGTGTGTGCATGCATGTTCTTGTCCAAGTATGTTTTCTTTCCCATGAAGATTTATTGATATCATACTCACCCGTTGAAAAGCTGCCATCACCACCAAAAAACATACCAGGCTTTGGAGAAGACTGAAACTGAAACCATCTCAGGTCTAAACCCCAGATTTCACCGTGAAGGCAAACAGGAGATCTGCTTCTTCCCCCCACACTTTGCCAAAGTTGAGATCTGAATCCATAATTCAATTTTGCAGACTGGACCAACACTTCATTGCTACAGTCAGTGTGATTTTATACTGTGGCAAAGAGCTTTAAACAAAACTTAGTACTGTTCCTGGGTTTGGGGATCTTTAAACAGAATCCAGCCACAGAGGAGTTTTTTGTTTTCAACACATTCAGTGAAACACCATCAGGTTAATTCTCATCACTGGCAGTAGAATTAATTCTGATTTCTTAGGCATTTTATAGTAGTCTATAGTTCAGCCTGTTCTCTGTAGTAGGTGCAAAATTCAGTTTTAACGGGCTTCAGTGAGCAAGGAATTTTACTGTTTTTCTCCTACTAGTATAGCTAATGAGAAATTTGGAGTTAAGAGCCTCCATTTGCTTATTTTAATGTCAGAAGATTTTCTTTTCTGTTTTCAAGTGTAAATTTGCACAACAAATAGTGCTATCATAAACAGTCCTCAAACATATGCATGAACATCTGCACAGAGTCATACTTGGGGTGTTCTTGTGGTGCATTCTAGGAATCAGTTTCCTCCATGAAGGACAATTATTGCAAGCCAAAATTATACAAATCAGTGATTTTCTGTAAGGAACAACAATTTGTTAATGATTGAGCCACTGCAAATAAGACACAGGCAACAGTCTGTGAAGAGCTCTGTGCATAATAAAGCCAACTGCAAAAGGGCAAAGAGAAAATGCTTCTTTCAAAAAACTCCAAAAGAGCAGGTGACACGCAGTTCATAAACACTGAGAAAACAGAAAACAGTCCCACTGTACTTCAATCACAAGAGGCACTGAATCAGATTTTCTATTAGCACTGCAAAGCCTGTGCCTCAAAGATTATGTACAATGGATCTAAGCATTCTGATAGCAAATGTATTTCATCAGATTTTTGAAAATAGCTGTTCACCACTTAATTAAGGTTCTGTCCACACTAGAAAAATCTGCACTGGGTATAATTACCAGTAATTTATCAGATGAATCATTCTGGTATACATGTCATCATGTCATGGTGAGAAGCTAAGTAATTTTACTGGGGTAGCTCTGTAGATATAATTGAATCTGTGTACCTAGTACACTTGAAATACATTTCCTGTACACAGATATGTTCTATACACTCAAAAAATTATATTTTTGAGACTATGGTGTGATTTACACCTTTTATATGGGTTGATACATTCTTCCAGAATTTAAGCTTCCATTCATCCAAAGAAATGAAGTTCCACCTCTCCCTTTACTGTGGGCTAAACCTTAATGAGATAACTTCTTATTGCTTTGTTCCATTTGCAATAATTTGCACATAATGAAAAATCTGCTGTGCTGACCTAACATCAAAGCCCAAAATTCCGTCCAATATCTCGAAGATAAAATATTCATCTGCTTTCAGAAAACTCTTCTACCATTTCAGGATACACACATGAAATATACACGCATTATACTTATCAGAAGAGATGTTAGAAGCACCACCCAAGCCTACTGACATCAACTATTTAACCAGAGAGGAGCACAGGGACTTACCTCCCCTTTATCTGAAAAAACCTGTTTAAATGGGGCAAGCAAATAAGAGAGCAGGTCGAAGGCATTCTGAGCTGCTGGGATGGTCCCATAAGTGCTGTACCACAGCATCATGCAGAGAAGCTGTGCAATCAATCAGAAAAGATGTAATTAGCATCTCTCATTATACACACATTCATTTTCATGTCAAGACTGCATAATTAACTAATTTAGTTAGCATTGATTTCGTGTTGATTATCGCTTTTGCTTTAAGAAGTCAGGTATTTTCTAGGCTGTAGCTTAACAAGAATAAAAAGACTGAAGGCTCCAAGCTCAGCCACTATCAGCTAGATGTGCATCACTCAGTTACACAGGCTTCCTCTGACCCTCACTAGCAAAAAGGCTGCCCAGAAACAGCAAATGGAGCAACACTGAAAGAGCAACAGGTTCCTCTGGCTTCTGAACTTTCAGGATTACTACTTCTAGATCAAAACTAGTAATTTCATGAACTTAGGATGTTATTTAAAGACTCTTTAGGCCTCTCTCAAAGCTCTCACAAATAGTAATGTTTCACATAGGTGTCACTGTAAATATACACACAAACATACACACATGGAAACTTCTCATTTGAAGCATTTAAGGGTGCTGCATACCCCACAGTTAACATAAACTGCAAAAGAAATAGCTTTATATTTAACATACTCACGGAGTGATATAACCTCATCCCCAGCTGTGAAGGGCACACCACAGCTTTAAAGAGTACACACCTCCTGTGCCACTTGTTAGCAACACGGGTCTTTACCCCCTAAGTATCAGCTACAGAAAATGGATTGGGCAGGATATTGGTTGTTTGGCAAAGGAGGCATTTGCAGAGTGGCAGGATGGGAGTCTGGGACATCAAAAGGCAGGGGCTGTTCTCAAGGCAAAGCCATGAGAGGTGGCTGCAGAAAAGAGGACTGCACCTATTCCCACTGCTACATCTACAGTGGATGAGGAAACCTCCCAAGCCAGAGCAGCCTAAACGAAGGGTCCCAGCATTCCAAAGCTATGGCAAGCTGCCTTACCAGTATCTGTGAGAGGACAAACAGATACATGCTGTCTCCGGGAATTAATCCATTCCACTGGGGAGGCCAACCGAGCACTGCTGTTTTCTGGGAGGCTTTCAGGGGCTGCTCCTTCCTCTTCAGCTCTCCTTGCTGCCCTTCAGCTTCATCCACGGACTCCATAACAGGCGGACGGGAGCAACCTTCACGTGAAAACGACATGTGCAGGGGATGAATGGGATGTGACCCTGCAGGCAGCGCGGGGGCTGCGGGGCTATTGTTTTCCTGGAGACGATGGTTACCTCTCAGTTCCGCCTCAGCAAGCGCAGCTCAGGATTGTGAGCGTCACACTCTGTTAGTGCAGCTTTATTCACCTGCCTTCATCAGAAAAAAGTGAGTGTGGGCGGATAAATTATTTTCCCTTTCTTTCCGGAGGTGCAGTTTCTGGGCTTTGTTGTTAACAAATTCTCATTTACATTGCTGCACTTTTTCATTTCTACTTTTTAAAAGAAGCTACCTGTGCTATTGCCTAGCTACACACTTCCCAGCTACACGGTGGCAGAGCACCCATTTTACCCCTTCCTGTCCCAATTTCTCTATTTCTTTTATTTGTCTGCTTTGTCTAATCCGATTATAAATTTCTGAGGTAGAGACTCTTTCATGTTATGTGTCTGAATAGTGCTCAGGGACTCTGGGTTTTGGCTGAGCATCCTAAGGCACTAATAAAATAGACTTTATTCCAATAACCTACTTCTTGGATGGATTCATACTCAAGAGCTATTTAATAATGTTGCAATGCTGTTCTGTTCAGTGGAAATAACCACTGGCGTGGCTATTCTCTTATTAACAGAATTCTGAACAGGGTCTGTGTAGATATAAATTCATTTACAAGTGAGAAGGAGTTAAAGATCAGAATCGTTGGGTGTAAGCATAACTGACTTACATCTTTGTACATGAGGGATGCCCCAAGGCTGTCCTGTGTGCAGCACTGTAGACTAAAACCTAAACCAGTCTCCTGTGTTCCAGGGAAAGGCCACACCATTGGTCCCTACATGGTTTGTTGAGGCCAGGTTTCTAGAACAGAAGTAACTCTAAGTCAGATAAGCACCCATTAACTAGCCACAGCTCTAATCAGGCAAATGAAATAGATCTCCATAGCTGCTGAGGATCTGGCCAGAGTAAGAATTCATCTTTTAATGCTGGCTTTTTCTAATGCTCGACATCACGGGAAGTCTGCCTCTCAGTCCGTAAAGTCAAAAAGTTTCAAGCTTCTAAACTGCTTCATGTCTCACTAGATTCGAACAAGAATTGAGAGGAAAATACTTGTTAATGATTGCCAATTTCTTCCTGCTATTTTTGTGGGATGTTTATGTTCTCTGTTTTGGAACAGGAATTTGAAATTTAGCAGGGACAGAATCTCCATGTCAGAAACTATTTTTGTCATCTTGCAGAGAGGCATGCACCTGTGGCTGAGATCTAAAGCTTCAGAAATATCTATATAGTTTACAGTATAAATATATAGTATAATATCTTATAGTTTATTATTGTTCACTCTCAATGTCTCTGACCTTCCATTTTCACTAAACATAGTTTAAGTTCTGCTTTTCCTTTATCTGCATTAAATAATGCACCTCTGTCCCTAAGAATGATTAATGAACATATTTACTGTTTTTCCAAGTTCTGATGATTTCCTGTCTTGCATACTCCCCCCCAAATCTCAAGATGAAATATATACAGTGCAAAACTAAAACAACATTGGAAAGACAACCAGACCAAGGAATGCAAGGAGCCAAGGAATACAGATTTCATGCTCAGCTTTCAGCTGATTTTTATAAGTTGTAATATTTCATATTTCAGAACATTTTTTTTAAACTGACCAAAGGTGCTGCCTTATGCAGGAGCATGTTTTTGCTTCATACTTGTAACAGCCTGAGATTTTACAAGGTCATTTCTGGTTGGAAACAAACCCCTGACTATAATACAATGACGTGAAGGCCATTTAACTGCATCTTCTGGAACAGAGATGTCAAAGTTAGGGCACTGCTCTGTGTCTGTAACCATGGGAATCTGTGCCTCTCCACAGCCCAGAAGTCCAACTCCTGGAATTCCAGTGTTGTCTAGTAACACTTGTACAACTGTAGGGGTCACATTCTCTTTCTTACAACTGCCCTATATGAAGGACAATAGATCACTCTTACTTTCAATTATTTTCACTGCATAAGGTAGAGAGACTTGGCCTGGGGACCTGGCAGCCCAGGATTCCAGCTCTGCTGAATTGATACGGTAGTCTAAAGGTATTTTCACTTGCACCACAGAAGGCAGAAGGCGTAAGAACTAAAATAATGGAGAACTGGCTGAATTCGTACATATAAATAAACAGATACATGTCTTGGATATACAAAGAGAAGGTCTAGTATGAACTAAAGTCCACTCAAAATTTTTCTCCTACAAATCCCAAAAGGTTAAATTCTAACAAATATAATGACACCCACCTTGAGTTCTGTATTGATTTAACTATGCCAGCTTTAAACAACACTTCAATTAGCACTCACACGTCATCTTGCAATCCTATATTCCCATATTTTTTTGCCCTGATTGACCCAGGATTTTTTTCAGTTGCAGATGAGGTAATGAGTGAAACACCAGTGAGGCTTTCTTGTATCAAGGTGAATGCAAAAGTCTTGAGAGAGCTGGCAAGGATGACTGCATCCAGGAATGAACTGAGCCTCTCCCCTGCTAGTGATTTGACTGACAGTGAAATGTAGCATCCATGTGATAGCTTCCTCATTTCCTGCATCATGGAGATGGAGATTCCAGTTCCACGAGTACTTCTACTTTGGCACAAGACTACACTTGCTAGGAAAAAAAGCCCTTTGAAGAATTAAAAGGTCTCTGACATCTGTAGCAGCCATATGGCTTGTGAAAGCAAGTTGAAATTTCAAAACAGCACCATAAACTTAAACTCCTTCTTGCCGTTCAGGGAAAAGCACTTTCTGGATCATGCCAGGGATCCATTCATCCTGTATTCTTCCCTTAAGCAATGCCACCAAAACAAGCTGCCAAAAATATATGACATAGCACTGCATATTATCCTATTATGGAATAATATATAGGGAAACATCTTTCTTCACTCAGGAGGTAAAAGCTGGCTTCTGTGACTCTGGAAATGCCGATTTAACCCCTCTGTATCTCTCTGTCTTTTTTTTTTTTCTGATTTAATATGTGGGTACATTATAGGCAAAAGAATGAAAAAACACCTATATAACTCTCAGAAAAACAAGTGCTTAGAGTACTAGTCTTAGCTGAAACACTAAAAGGCACTGCAGCAGTAATAAGCAAGTCAACAAAGCCTTACAGTAACAAACATGCCACGATCCCATCAAATCCTGCTGTGGGTGAGGCATTAGCAGCTCTGTAACTCAACTGATTCATACTTAAAGCCTTCAGTGAAAAACAAAACAAAAAACAACCTCTCAGAACCTCACATCCTGGTTGTATTTCCTAATGAAGCGAACATTTTAAAAGGAACTTGTGCACGGGTGCTAATGCTCAAGGACTTGGGACAGCTCCATTGGCAGACTTAATTTAACAATGTATTTTTGAGAGAAAGGCCTATTCCTCAAAAAATCTGTTTTTATAACAAAAAGAAAATGCACCCCAGCAATGAAAAGACAGTACTCATACAGTTATTAGACACTTATATACATCCATTACACTGTCTCTGTGGGAATTATGCTTCTGGGTTGGATGGTACTGCCTCTTCACTGGGAAATGCAAATTTTGTTAATGATGGATATACACACGAGACACACAAGACAGGAGGGCCCTCACCAGTTCTGCCAAGACTCAAGCTGCAGCAGCCAACACACCCCAGCATCTTGGCTGCATTGCCCCTAATTGTTTTAGGTGTGTTGAGGTATAAATCCCTCTGAACCTGTCCACAGCTTCATGATGGCCATATGTGATGAGAATCTGTAGGAATGGACTATGGAGTGCAAGCACAACAAAGTGTGAACATGCCAGCAATACCTCACATCCATCAAGATTACCAACGTTTCAGACCAGAGTCATAAGTGTCTGCCTCTAATTTCCATCTAACTGCTAGGGAGAACTGCTACTGATGGAAGAACAGTAGATGAAAGTACACTATTTAGATGGGTCTCAGTCCACTGCTGAAAAGAATTTTAACTTGCACCTCAACTGAATACACAGGACACAGCCCTTGGCATTGTAGTTCAAGATCTGGTCAAGACCTTGTTAAACACACACATCCTAAGACATCCTCATTGCAGGCAAGTCCAGGTGCTGGAAAGACACATCAAATCTGAATGAGCTGCCTCAGAGCACACATGAATGAGAATGAGCTGCACATGAACAAGAGGCAGCTGGTGCTGGAGGGTAAAAAGCCTGTCTATCCAAAGAACAGAGCTTTAGGAGAACAGTATTGGCTAAGAAAACAATGTCTTTTTTGGTTGGCACTGCAGCATGATAAAGAAGGAAACGGAATAATTAGCTGTCTTTTGCACTGCAGTGCTATGGGAAGAAGTGGGCAAGAGGAAGGGGACCTCTCATACTTGCATGGTAAACACAACTTGTGTACTTACATTCTTCACTCTGCAGGAAACCAACTAGTGGGTCACTGTTTTATAAGTCCAACACTTCTAGTGAATTTCTTTACGAACAGCAACCTAATTTATTAAGTAGTAAGCATGACAGAAGCTGCACCACTACTGTTTACAGACAAATAAAATCCACCACCAAGGAAAATCTGGTTTTTCTTGATTTTGTCTGAACTCCTGACTCATTTGATAAGTTATGTTGAAAATTTACACTGAAGATAAATTGATCTGTGTTGAAAACTGGGGATGCTAGCTCCCCCATCATTCATTTTTTTTGACCTTTCTGATCATAACAACTGCTACTCTGCTTGATCCCTGACCTGCTCTGTTTACAAGAGTTCAATACATTTATTTTTTCCAAATGGCTGAGTAAAAGGCTGTTCATGAGGAGAGCATCTAGGCCCCAAAAGTATCCAGATTAAAAGCCACAAAGAAAAGCATCCCCAGATGCACCCCACAGCTACCTGCTACTGACTGACTGGAGATAGAGGGGATTTACAACAATGTAATCTCCTTAGCACCTCCATTTCCATTCTGGATAAAGCCCAAGTTTTAGCTGCCAAGAGTTTGTGGCTGGTAGATCTTGCATTTGTAATGCAAAACCACATTGAGAGCTACTTCAGGAAGTATCAGACAGCTGGATTCAAACACAAGCAACAAGCCAGGATCCATGGATCCCACTACATTTACCACTAAATGATGCAAGACCATCAAGCAACCTGAAATCACTTTGGTATCTAACTTCTCCCATTTCATTGGCAACATTTCTAACAAAGCTGAAGAAGAAAATTTGCTCTTGAAATAAGTTCTGCTGAAGAGAATACGCAGCCCCTTTGCCAGGTGGCTCCATCCATCAAGGGCCTCCCCTCATCTCTGAGGGAGCAGCAACCTGGTGCCAGAGTGTGCAAGGGGAAGAGCTGCCTTTCTGCTCAGCAGCTCCCTGCTGAACTGCTGAGTCACACGTTTTCTCTGCATTGAGTTCACACTGCTCCCACTCAGTCCACCTGCCACTTCATCTGGGATGGGTGGGAGGAGAGAAAGAGAGGTGAAGGCAGAAAAAATGTTCATGTTCACCCAGGACCATTATTATGATACCATAGGGTCACATAGAAAAGCAACCCTGCAAGCTGCTAGAGAGGGATGGAGAAGAGAAATGCCAGACTGCCAGAAAAACTGCCTCCCCCTCTTCTTCAACAGGAGGAGACTGGTCATCAAACAAGCTGCAGACCTCATCTGATTCCCAATCAGTCACCGATGTTATGTGCTTGCTGATGTGTTCTGTGAATTTCAGGGTATGGACAAGGCTCTGCTGTGATTTAGAAGAGCTTTTGAGCTGCTGTGATTTTTCCAACAGTCCAACAGCTACTGTGTCGTAATTGTCTGGCTGCCACAGGGAAGTGCCATAATGATAAGTGAAAATATCATCTGGATAGATTCCAGTTCCTAAGGGCATCTTCAGCTGAGTTGCTGCAGTGGAAATGTCCACCAGCTCCAACTTTCATCGTGAAATAAGATGAAGAGAAAATCCTAGACATTTTATTGCAGGTTCCATAACACTCAAGCATAACAGGAGCCAACATCTCCTACTACCTGTTAAATTCTTGCACAGAAAAGGAACTCTACTATCAATGGTAGGAAACATGTTTGTCATGGTTACAGAGGGTCCAGATTACCCTTAGGATGGGCTGTACACATGGAGATAAACATTTAATTAAATTCCCAAGGTAGTATTTTTTCTGTTTTTAGAGTTCTGGACAGTACATTTATAAATCATGAAAAAAGAAAATGCCCAGAAGCTTCCTAATTTTTAAAATCCATTTCTGAAAAACCACTTCTGAAACTAACTTTCAGACTATATGAGGACAACTGTGATTAATTTTCAGACTAATGTTTAACCCACTGCTACTGTTATCAGAGAAACTGAGGGCTTGTTTGGAGTTAAATAGGGATTTTGTTTCATTAAACAGAACTAATGATTCAAAAAGTAAGCCTGTTTTCATTGTGAGAAAGAATCTGTTCATAGTTAATGTTCAGTCTCACTTTTTAGTGATTTTAGTGCAAATCTCTGTAATTGCTTGTGCTCTACAGACCTGAAATGCAAACACAAAATCCAGCCTCAGAGGGTGAAGAGACAAAGCATTAAAATGCCTTTCTATATCAACTTCCACTCTCCATCCCACAGAGTGGCTCACTGTGGTGTTGTTCAAGAAATAGTTCATGAAAAAAAATGGTAACTGCAGTGGAAAAGAAATATGGGGAACAGAAAAGCAAAATTCACAATCTTCTCAAATTCCCCTGCCTCCATACAGTGTTTTTTGTTCCAAATAATCAAAAGAATTTGCAAACCACAATTTTAAATGACAGGATGCCAGCCTACAAAGTCACCCCTGGAGGGGAAAGGATGCAGCCTGACATCAGAGATTTTGTTTTATTGAAGGGTGAGTCTGGGGGACCTCATTTGATGTGTCACCAAACCCTTCCATTCCAGAAGAAACCAAATATTCCATACAGCACTCCTCTCATACCTAGGGTCCTACACACTGGTGTTGACTTATTTATGATAAACAATTTATATTTGCTTCAAAACAAAATATTAAATTTGGTGTAAAATTACAGCTCTTAAGTGAATGCAGACCCTCAGAGGGCAGAGACACAGAATATTAATTTGTATTGCACCCACCCATAATCAACTATTACCATCTTTTAATCAGGGCTCAATTCAAAGCTTCTTTTGTTTGATTTTGTCTTTTCTCCTTTCCTCTTAACCCTCTTACAGAAGGTCCATCTGATTACCAGTGAATATTGAATACAATTTTTTTTTTTTAATGAAGAATAGATTTCTTTGTTGTGCTGTTTTCTTCACTGAATGTTTTCAAGTGGCTGGTGATAATTTTGGAGCTGCCTTGAGCTTTTGTAAGCAGACCACAAGTTGACTTTCAGTGGAGTTGGTTGTCCCAAATTAATCCTGGGCTGCAAGCTCCCTTTAACATTGAAAATGGAAATCCACAAAGCAGCTCTCTAATTCCACAGTTCAAGAGGTAAAGGCTTAGAATGCTCATGAATCAGCCTTGCAAAGGCAGCACAGGCAGGGAGAACTGTCAGTGAAGCAGTGATGAAGATCAAAATGTACAGCTTGAACTGTGTGAGACAGGATAACCAACTCTCCCCTTCCAAACCCTAATTACAATTTTTGTGCCTTTACACTTTAACTACAGGATATACTTAAATGTGCCTGAATGCATAATCAAAGAATAGCAGTAATTCAGAACCACACAAACATCCTCTTCAATAAAAGAGTGACCCTGACAATAAAAAGAAACAAGCACATTCTGGTATCACACACTTTTGAAAGGTTTTGCTATTCACACACACACAAAAAAGATATTTCTTTTGTCAAATTAATAACTTCTACAGTACTTCTACAGTCTTAATGCTAATACCACTGTGTGTTTCTAATGTCTCCTCAGTGACTAGCCTGGCATTCTGTAGGTATTAGATCTGCTTTCTGCTCTGGTGAATGAGAGGATTTGCACCTTGAAGCAGAGGGGTGATTTGCTGGCTTCCTGCCAGGTTCAAATGGGAACGTTTTGATGTCATTCACTTGGGGAATGCTTTACTAAGTGACTCAAATCTTATGCCCTGGAGCCTTCACAAAAAAAAAAAAAAAAATTAGGAAGGCCACTATCACATTAATTTCAAAGATATTCTCTTTCCTGAGCAAAGTAAATTATATCAAGACCAGTCTCAACAATCACCTTCAGCCACAAACCTGATACATGCCCCAAGGGTATTATGCCAAGTATAAGCATTTTGCTTTCTTTCATGCATTTTAAAAGGCTGTGCTTGCACTGCTTGGCTTCCTCAGAAAGCAGCAGCATCACTCAGACCCTCTAATTTAGGCTTTGAAATATACACTTGTAGAGATAAGGGTGTGGGCATCCACAAACAGGATCAATTTTATCCCTGTATTAGAGCCCTATTTCTGTTCAGGGCTACATCATTATGGGCCCTAATGGAAACTCGGCACAATTAAATATCATTGTTTCCAGTTCAGTACTCTGCTACCTCTGTAACTGCAGTCCCTTCATGTTAGAGGCAGCCTTAGACTACTAAAATGTCAGAAGAGTAGCAGTTTTGAGCTCTCCTTCTCCCTAGCTATCCATGCAGGAGCACAAAAAGTGAACAATGCAGGTAGAAAGTGGTAACAGTCCTGTGGTGTCTAGTCTGTCTGGGTTCCTATACTGTGCTCATCAACATGGATACACAGCCTTAAATAGTAAACTAAAAAGATGCAACAGCTTGCCTTCTCATCCTCTTCCCAGGGAGGAAACATGCACTGAGCAATGTTTTGTCTAGATAGATAAGCAGACATGCACAAGTTGTTACGGCTCTCAGTTGGAGAAGGTGACACAAAAAAAGCACATGCTGGTGATGAGCTCTGCAATTATTGCGGGAGGATTTTGCACCACTGGTCTGTGATCATGAGCTTCACTCTACGAAACAACCCAAAGAAACAAACCTCTCATGGACTCATGTATCCCAAGGCTCTGCTCCACCTCACACCACACTGCCTCGTGCTGATTTACCGCAGCAAGAGCTGACACTAACCCACAGGTCACCAAGGTGGTAATCAAACACCATTCTGGATCATGCATAAGCAGAGCATTTTTGCCTCTGGTTCCAGACTGGGATCACAGACAGCCTAGGGATTTTCATTCTGTACTCCAGCAAAGGCTGCAGAAATGATGATGATCTGAGGTTGCATGGAAGCATCTGTGCATGCTGCATCTGTGGGAGGCACGCCTGCCAAGGAGGCACACCTAAACCCCCCCATGGCTTCAGGTATAAAAGCTATCATAGTATGCCCTCTTCTGAGGGTGAAAAGACAGGAATTTACCTCCTCAACCTTTTGTCTCCATGTTGAAACATGTTAAGCATATTGGAATATGAGTGGTCAATTACTTCCCTTAGGATGCTCTTTCTGAAGTGTGGGTGACACTATGGGAAGCAAGATTTCATCCACAGAGCTGTATTTCTGCTGTGCTATCCAGAACACTTCATCTGCATTAACAGGAGATGCCAAACACCTCGTACCAAGTCTCCTCCCACACTTGACTTCAATATGAAGAATAAAGTACTGAGTAATCTTGTAAATCTCATTCTTAGCTTCTGAAGACCAGTGCAGCACTTCCAAACCATCCCACCTCTGCCTTCCTCCACATTACTTCAAGATTCTACTAAAAAATTTTCTTTTTATTTGCAGCACTCATCTCCCAATGCCAATTACTTACAAAAAAACTGCTTGGTCTTTTCCTGAAGGGTTTGTGTAGCAAGGTTTTGGTAGCAGGGTGTGTGGGGGTTACAAGGATGGCTTCCTTGAGAAGCTTCCCCATGCCTGACAGGTCTAGTGCCAGCCAGCTGGCCAAAGCCAAGCACATCAGATGGTAGGAATGTAACTGGGATAATCTGTTTAAGAAGGAGAATAAAGTTATGGCACAGAAGTAAATGTGGCCATGGAAGAAAAGATTGAGAATATGTGAGAGGAGCAGCCCTACAGACACCCAGGTCAGTGCAGGAGGTGCCAGAGCTGGGATTCCCCTGCAGCCTCTGGATGAGCCCATGGCAGAGCAGGTGGGCCAAAAGAAGGTTGTGACTCTATGGTAAGCCCATGCAGGAGCAGGATCCTGGCAGGGGGACCTGCAGAGCCAGGGAGAGAGGAACTCATGCTGGAGCATCCTGTTCCTGAGGGGCCAGAGCTGCTGGAAGGAACCCACACTGGAGCAGTCCATGAAGGACTGCAGCCCATGGGAAGGACTCACATTGGAGAAGTTAATGGAGGACTGCCTCCCATGGCAGGAACTCCACGATGGAGAAGGGGAAGAACTCTCTTTCCTGAGGAGGAAGCAGTGGCAGAAACATGTGATGAACTGAATGAGAACGCCCATTCTCCATCTCCCTGAACCACGAAGAGAGAGGAGACGGAGAATCAGGAAAAAAGTTAAGACCAAGGAGGGAGGGGTAGGAGGAGGGAGGGATAGGAGGAAGATGTTTTCAATAATAGTTTTACTTCTCATTATTCTGCTCTGATTTTGATTGGCAATAAATTCAACTACTTTTCTGGAGTTTTGGCTGTGACAGAAACGGATGAGTGGTCTCTCCTGGTCCTTATCTCAACTCATCAGCCACTTGTATTTTCTCTTCCTTCTCCAGTTCAGAGGCAGGGGTGACACAGGCACCCACTTTGGTGGATGCCTGGCCTCCAGCAAAGGTCAAATCACTGCAGTAGCCTTAATTATGTTGGGAGGATCATAAAAAGAATGGGCAAGAGCTAGGTTTTATCCAAGGCCCAGGTAGAAGCCCTGTGCTCTATCTCAGACATGCTGAGCAGAGGCACAAAAGACAAAAGAGTAAGCAGGGCAGTATAAAGTCCTATTTTTGAGGGATAACTGTAACATTGTGTTTTATCCTTTCATCTCCACAGATCTTGAAATGATCTTATCAGCTGAACAGACAATAGCATCCCTAAATCCATATGTGCATGCAATAGGAGTAGCACTTTAGTAGCGTGTTAAAAAACCTCAAGAACAAAGGAAGCTTCACCTTAGAGCTGTTGCAAAAGCATTTTTCTGTACAGAAAAATAACAGACTCATCAATGTGCTGGCAAAGGACATTCAGAACCTATCAGTACCAGTGAGGACACAGGATGCTAAAAGGGGCCATTTTGAGAACACCTGTACAAACCTGACAGAAAGAAAAATGACCTATTCTGAAAAATAGGTCTGTATTTATCTTTGTCTCCCACAGAAGGCATACAAAATGGAAGGCATTTAGTGTCTCTCAGGAGTGCCATCCCTCTTATCAAAAGGCTGCAAAATTGGTCAGATGAAACTTTTACCTCTTTCAGCAGGAATGTTGCCTGTGCAAGGAAGTTGTGCAAGTCTTCCAGTCTAACCGGCTTCCCTTCAATTTCTGTAAGAGACCTTTTTGACATGCACAGAGGGAAGGTAAAGGCATTCAAAATGCTGAAGACTGTGCAAAGCAGCAGCTTTGGACTGTCATTTGAAGGTCAATCTCCAACAAACAGTATTTATTTTCCTATTGTCAAACAACCTGAGTTGGCAGGAGGACTTTTAATAGAATATGTTAGTTAATTGAATCTGGAACATTAATAGGTTTTTCACAACACTGTAGCATTTTTTTCTATGAAAAGCAGTGGAAAAAATGGTTCTATTTAAAAGTGGTAATAGCTGTAGTCTTTGAACATATGCTTAATGAATAAATCTGTTAGGAAAAAAGCTTTGTGTGTATTGGAGGGGGGTAGTATGTTTGTTCTCACTTAAAGTGTGCCATGATGGCAATCATCAACAGCAAATGGCATCTATTGTTGGGACTAAAATAAATTTCATTTGGCCATTTATTTTCAGGTGAAATTGCCCCTTTAAATAACACATTCTTTTAGTTAAACAGCTGAATTGAAAATAAAGCAACAGCAGATCCATGTCACTAAGGACACCTGATAAGCTCTTTGGTAGGTGCAAAGAACCACAACGTAGTAATATCCAGGCAGCTTGCTGCCACAGCATGGGGTGCAGCACACAGAAAGCCAGCAGCCCACAGGGAAGAGGTACTCAGGTCCCATGGGGAGAGCAGCCCAATAACCCAGTGCCCCCACACTGCAGCAGTGGGCACAATCCCAAGGATGAAATTATATAGGATACAGCATAACACGGGACCTGAGCAGAATAGACTCTGCTAAGCTGAAATGACAACCAAAAACCTGTGGTGAAAAATGCATGACAACAAACTCCACTTACTGTGCTGCCATTTGCATGAGCAGGTGGGTAAATCTAATAAGCTGGTAGATTTGTTTGTGAAATTAAAATGCCAATTCCATACACTGGGAAGTGTGAAAAATATCCACAGTCAAGCCAGAGCTGGCTGGTATTTTTAAAGGAAGCTTGACAGATGTTGTGAAAAAGTACTGCAAAAGAGTCAAACCTGTCAGTATTTATGCAACTCTTCTGCTGAAGAACTTCATGTTCCTCTCATGGAGTGCCTGAATCTCTCCTTTCTCCACTTAAACTGAGAGTTTAAGCTCCTCAGTTCCACTCTGAATGCTCCAAAGGAAGGTTCACACAGGCAGATTCCCCTTCCTGTTCTTTTTTCCAATCACATGCTTGAGTATGACTCTCTTTTGGCAACACAGCCAGATCTCAGTTGGAAGGCTCATTTTGTGGTGAGATAACCATGGGAACTCCCAAGTTGCATTCAACTCAATCTCCCAGTGCAACATAATGCTGTTGGAAATCTAACAAATCTAATGGGTGAGACCATACCATGATCACCTCTTCTTTGACAACTCTTCTCAGGTAGCAGGGCTGGGGAGACTGATTCAGCCAAGCATGAGCCAATGCCTGCTCTCCATCAGTTTTTTTAACTTCTCAATCCTTGCAGTCCCTCCTCTCTCCTTTTAGATTTTTGCTTGTGAAGATGCAGAACAGGCCCAGATCTTAATAAAGATCAGAGACTATACGTAGGTGGAAAGAGATAAGAAGATTCACAAACAAAGCAAATCTTATGTTCCCAAGACTTCTCTTCCAAGACAAAAAAGTGATAAATTGAGAAGACATTCCACCATTAAAACGCCTAATTCTTGAGGCTGGTACTCCACAACTACTCACCTCTTAGTGCTATCCTTACTGAAGTACTTTGTTGAGGTTTCTTGCATTTCCCCATGGTGATGTCACCAGCAGGCATAAGGAAAGCATGAAACTTCAGTCAGCAAACTAGTAAGGCAGAGGTCAAGAAACCATGATTTCCAGAAACAGCAGAGGTTTGAGATATGGTGACAACATTAGACTTCCAAAGGGTGTCAGATTTATTTTCTGTGATAGTCCCTATTGCTGAAGAACAAGCTTCAAAAATACATTTATAAAACTGTTGCACACGGACCATGTGATGTGTCAGCAAAATTCTGTTCTCAAAAATGACTAGTTGTTTTACCAGGCTGATTTTCAGCTTATTTCAGCTATGATATTAGTTTGTCCATTAGTTAATTAGTTAGCCTACCAAACCAAACCAGTTCCCATGAGGCATGCATATAATTTAGTATGTAACAATGTGCAATTCAAAATACTGCACTGTTTTGGACCCCACATCCCTGAAACAGACTCTTTAGTTTTTTTGACTTACAAAATGTGTGTTCTATGGCTTTACATTGGGTCCTACAAAACCACTCTCACCAGTTAAGCTAGACAATGGACTAGCAGTAACAAACAGAGCAAGGAGATAAAATACAGACGACAAAAAAAGGTGTGGATTTGGGAATAATGGGAAAGAGAATATCTGATAAGTGGGGAAAGAAGGAAAATAAATACAAGGCCATAGAAGAGAAGCCCACAGGAGGAGGAGGAGGAGTGTGAAAAGCCTGACAGAAGGACTGAGTGGAGACTAAAAACAGCATCTGGCAGTAGCTCAAATCAAACAAGGTAGCATATGCAAGAAGTACAGCATACTGAAAACTTCCTTCCTCTTGGGTATTAAATAACCTCAGAATTAAGACAGAGAGTCTTCCCTCCCTCTCTGAAATATCTCGCTCTAATCTCTAAAACAGGGAAAAAAATCTAGTTAAAACTTTTTGGTGATTGCCATTTCCCAATTACAACTGTGAGCTCTTACTGAAGATTTTAAGACAAAGTCACAGAAATCAGGCACTGATTTTGATTCATTTTTCTAGTGGGAAACATGATAGTGGGTATCTCATGCCTAACAGACTTAGGGCATCAAGAGGCCAGATGTTTTAAAGGCCTAGGAAAATTTTCAAAAGCTCTAATGTCCCTAAATAGCGCCCTAGTTCTGCTGAAACAACTTTAATTGTTCTTCAAAAGATGGGCATGCGTTTCCTTTTCAAAAGCAGCTTAAAAATATGGATTACATTTCACACTGACAGTGAGACAATACCGCACAGTTGTTTTTGAAACTGAGACTGACATGGTTTTCAAACTGCTGCCTACCATGTGCTTTTGCTTCCTTTAATTGTGTCTGTGAATACAGCACACAAATGTGTCTGTTGTCACTCACAATTAAAAAAATACAGGAGAACATCAAATACTACAAACTGGGCAGCGTGAGGACAGCCCAGCATTCCGAATCTGACACTGCAGGTGATGTTTATGATATTTGCACCTGCACGAAAGCTGAGGAAGTCCCACATGGGGAAGAGTTATGGAGCTGGCCCGGGACGAACAGAACTCCAGTTCTGTCAGCTCTCACAGGGGTGGAACATGGCCTTACAGGTCTGCATGCCAAGGCAAGCAGTTCCACTTCAGGGAATATTCCCCCACGCCCCACCTCTTTTCTGCCATGATGCACAGGCTGCCGCCTCTACATCTGACTGCACAGCAGGAACAAACTACAACCACAATCCTCCACCCTGCGACCATCTGGAGTAGGGCTGTAACTGGAGTTTGCTGTTGCTCTCCTCAGGCCCATATGCCCACATTTCCTTCACCAGAACACAGGAAAGCAAAGGCAAAAAGTTGATGCCACTCAGACCTCACTCTAACAAAGAGCACCTGGCCAAATTTATACTCTATGACAGCCTCTATTGCCAAAAAATAAGCTTAAAAAGTAGGACCTACACACAGAGAGGCATGAGCAATGAGGAGAGAGCTGTCCTAATATGAATGATGAAAGGAGGATTGACAGAGCAACCCTGAATAATCCTTGGAGGGGCTGTCTGTATAGCAGTGGAGACACAGTACGATGTACTCTTTCCTTGGACTTAGGATGCCAATCTCCATAGGAACTGACAGAAGCTGTTTTAAAAACCCCAGGCTCTGTGATCTACCTTTGAAATACATCTGCCTGCCTGCTAGAGGTCCTGGATCTTACCATATTAAGTATGCCCCAATGTTCTGTCACTATATGCTCATCATTCTCCATACACCGTTAAACTTTCCAAGTGATATTCTTGTATTAAGGTTTGAAGACTGAAACCCAGGAACATATCAGCAAATTCTGTTGTCTTTTCAAGCAGAATGCCTGAAACATACCAAAAAATTCCATCTTTCACTGGAACTTCTTTGGAAAGCAAATAATCAGTTCCCTTAAATGCTGTATGAAATCCCAGTGTGAATAACAAAGTAATATCCTGGGTATTCAACAATAAGATATCCTTGATACTGTGACTGCTGTGCTGGGCTAATGGAGCTGGCAGAGGAGTGAACATACATCAGGGGACACCATCAACAGGGTCAAGCATTTAAATTACAAATGCCAGTTTACCAATTACCTTTACTTACTGTGAAGCAAGATAACAATTTTATGCACAACATAGGAGAATGAAGAGCATCAAGTCAACTTGCCACCTGTCTAGCTTGAGAAAGGATCAAGTGTAAGAAGAATTAAGAGGAAAAAAAAAAACCCAAAACCTAAGAACTTATCCAGCCCTTAATAAAGATATGATAATACTGAAAGAAACTGTATTAAAACTGTTCTAAATCAATAAGGACCATAGAACTAAAACTGGCACATGATAATTTACCAAATATGCTTGTGAAAAAGAATGGACTGATTGTTAATTTAACTCTTTATCAAAATTAGGGTCCCTGATAGATACCTGTAGATAGTGTACCTTGGCACTGCAAACTGCCTCATCATCATCTCTCAGATTATTAAATGCCATTAAGAGATGAACTGAGATTTTAATAGTTTTAATTTTCTACCGTGTTTTGTGTACACACTGCAGAATAAACTTGCTTTAATAAAGATTTCACTGAAAGACTTAAACTTCAAACTGTCAACCCAAGTGCACATTCTTTCAAAAATAGCATGTTAATTTTGCTCATCCCCACAGACTCATGTGACCTCTTTTATCTGTATCCTGTTTCCCACCCGCACAAGAGCAGCTCGTGGTTCTGTCGTGCAGTTACAGCAAAACTTTTCAAGCTTCCAGAAACACCATCCAGTTTCATTTCACTCTCTCTGTTTTGTGCATCATGCACTGTGCTGGATGTGAGTATGAGAATGTGGCATTTCAGGCAGTTCCATGAAATAGACTTCTGGTTACTTAAAATGACCATTTTTCAATCCAGTCCATAATTTTATGGTTTCCCCATTGGTATTAAGAGGCTGGCATAAACATATCCTAACAGTTTCTGAAGGAATCCTTCAGAATTTTTATTTCCCCTCCAACCTACCTTAATCAAGCCATGCCTTAGAAGCTTTTCATCAGCTCCTATGCCCTGCAACAAAAGCAGTATTTAATTTCTATGAGTGTAATTGATTGCTCAACCTAAGTGCCATAACACTTGGAGGACCTTTGGCCACATTCTACATGGTATTTTATGCAATACTGAAGTGTATTGTTTTGTTTCTGACAGCTGAACAGAATGATACCCTTTTCTTTGCCAAATTTGAAACAGAGGCCAATCTACAGTCCTATGACAATGCCTGGAGAATGACTTCTACTTCAAACATTCATGGGAGCATCTTCCATCAGATTAAAGACATGGATTTGAATTTTATACGCCTGAGCCTTTCCTGCAATTAGCATCCCTGATGCTTTCTATGTGCCTTTGCCTCTTGAGCCAAAAGCAGTCTGTTCAGCCACCTCAGACTGAGGCCTTTCCAGGGTACTTTTCAGCAAGCACACTTGCCAAGGGTAGCCTACAGACACAGAATTCCCTCCATGGTACTTGAGCAATGCTTCTATGCTGGCTCTATCAAGTTAACATGAACTCAAGTGCATGACCTTCAGCTCACATTCAGCTGGGAAGTTTTAGCACAGTTTCTTTGTTGGAACTATTCCACTTTGATGTCACCTGATAAATGATTGTCGATCTTTTCTTTCTCCCCTCCCACACCAGGTTTTTCCAGGCTAAGCTTTTCTGCAAGGCAGAACTACCCACGCCTTATTCTGCAATAAAAACAAAACTGCTTGAAAAACTTCCCTTTGTATTGCCCACATATGAAGTGTAAGCCAGTAATCACTGCTGGATTAAAGATCTTTTTAATGAACAACCTGCAGGCTCTGTGCATGAACACTGAGTATTTTGGCCTCAAGATGAGAGAAGGGCAGTGTCAAAGCCTAAGCAAAGACACAAGGGGAAGGAGTGAAGTCCCTTAGAAACCAGGAGGAGGAAAAGTAATAATAAATAAAATCCCTAGTTGCTCTAAGAGCACTCACTATACAGACAGGAGACACTTTCCTGTAAGAGACAGAATATGTTTAGAAACAAGTCCAGAATGGCTTGAAAACACCCACTTCCTTGATGATTAATCAAAACTAATTTGCTTACTGTTTACCACAAATCAATTAAAAAGAAAAAAAGCTTGAGACAGCAATGGACTGGATTTAAAAGGATTTCCTAAGGAGCTTTTAAGAGACAAAGGCTCAATCCTTTAGGCTTCCTTAGAAATCCAAGCTAGAAAGAATTGTGTAGACATCAAGTAGGCAGTAGAGGTAAAATGGACTCTGAATGAGATGAGAACCACAGCTAGGTTAAAAGATATACTCCACCATGTACTGATCTAGCAAAAACTACCTTCCATGCTAACTGGGCCTGGCAAAACACTTAAAACCTGAAAATAAAGATAAGTTCTGAAAGAGTGTATGGCAGTATTTTTCATCTCTACAGAAGTGACAGTATGATACATCTCATCTTCCTTGTCTTACTTACCATCTGACTTGCACTCAGTCGTTTCAGTCACATAGTTACTTTGTTCCAATGCCTGCTCCAGGACAGATGGTCCCTTGGGATTATCATTTACGTCCTTCATGCACTACAATCCTGAAAAATAAGGGAAAAATCTAAGCTTTAAGACTATCAGATGTCCAAGAACCATTCAGCACCTTTACACACAATTATTCTTGACAATAAATTCTAAGAGACCATGATGAGCTGTTCATCCATAAGGAAAAAGTCAAGCCACTGATGTGTGGGGTGAGGTGAAATATGGAAAGGAGATGAATATATATAATAATAATAATGAACATGTTTTTGATTATTATCTACATAAAGGAACTGGAATCTACCAGAACCAAAGGGTATGTACCATAAAATGTTTTAATATTTAGGGAAAAGGAGGCAATCCATAAACTGAGCTCCCTTAGGACCATCTGTACCATATGGAAAAAGCCTTCAGCTGAAATCATAACGCCCCATTTCACTAAAATCTCCAAGAGGGCATAAAGGTCTGGATATAAGACAAAAGCTCTTATCTGTGAAGGACTGTTGAATGTGTCATACCTATCACACAGTGAGGCTAACTCAACACATAATTTGGGAACAGTCCATCATAGTCCAACCTCAGAAACTGTGTGCCCAATACGCCGCTAAAAGCATGGCAAAAACATGGGCAAAGGAGGGTCATGTAGACAGGTGGAAAGAAATTCCCTTAACAAACTGCAAGGATCTTTTCCTCCTTTACACATTCAGCTAAGGGAGAAGACAGAGATGCCTTTTTTGTCCAGATTATAAAGTGCTCTGCCTTCAAGGCTTATGTGATTTGTCATCTACTTCTAAAGGATCTTGCACTGTGAACATCAGGCCAGTTCATTCACAGTCTCTTCCAAAGTCCATGGAGACAAACAGAACTCTTTATATTGATGCCAATGCACTGTGCCTCACAAACCAAATCAAATAGCCTCCTAAGAACATGAGTTTAAAGGGTTAGACTATTATTTTTCTGGTTCTGAACAGGCTAATAAATCTAAAATTATTTGGATATACAGACCTTACCTCTGACACTGGGACATAAGGTGATCACTGCATATAGAGCAGCACATTTGTATGTTAAAGAATATATTTAAAAGTAA
Organism: Polioptila caerulea; assembly: GCA_013397295.1. Classification (NCBI taxonomy): domain Eukaryota; kingdom Metazoa; phylum Chordata; class Aves; order Passeriformes; family Certhiidae; genus Polioptila; species Polioptila caerulea. The sequence continues at coordinate 119,652 of VYXF01005255.1, read as the reverse complement.
GTCACAATCTTAGAAGACACAAGTATACAAGAAGACAGCATCTAGGTAAAAGCAAAATAGCAGAGTAATGTGTGAGGCACTCCTCAAAAAAATCACCTGATGCAATATAGCACATCTTGGCACTAAGCAATCCTCTGCTACCCAGGACAAGGGATTACTAAGGGATGGAACTGGCTATAAAGGCCTGGATACATGCTGTGTCTTTCACTGGCAGTAATACATAGTATATAAGTCCAAGAATAAGAATTACTGTCTGTGTACACACTGTGTCTCCAAACATAATCCAAAAGTTATTCCTAAAACCAGAAAAAACTAAGAATACATCATGCAGATGGTATTTATACTTTTATAGCCACTTAGAAACACCTCTTCCTCCTTCTCAGGAAAATATGACAACCGATTATTTGCAGCTAGATGTTTTTATTAAGTTAGTTTTCTGATGTGATTTCTTTGTCCAGGCTCGAACCAGAAACTTGCAGGCAAGTCCCAAAGGAAGTCAACCTTCTTTTACAGAGCAGGCGCTACTCAGAACAACTTAAAGGCACCATGAAAAGATGGTGTGGACAGTTCTGAGTTTACCATCAGCACCCCCACTGTCCCTCAAACTTGTCAATGACATAATTGCCAGTTGTGGGCAACAAATCCCAAGAAACAGGCTTTGCAATGCACTCACGTCCATCCAGCAGAACTGCCATGAGGTGCAGAACCAAGGAGTAACTTCAAGGATTTCGTAAGGGACTTTGTGTCTTTTGGCTCACTACTGAAGGCCAAATTACATCCCTAAACCGTACCAAGCGATCTGATAAAGGATGTTACACCTCTCTATGCAGCACTTCATGTCTTGACACTAAGGGCTCTGGTATCTGAACAGGTTGCCCCAGCAAGCACAGGTTATTACTTCTGCTAAGTGGAAATATCATTAACTCTGCATGCCCTCAGTCCCGTGCAAGCAGAAGACAAGAGCTAAAGTTCGGAAGTGCTTTGTGCTTTTGAAAAAGTAGAGTAAGAATGTTTACTTTTAGTTACTGTGGTTCAGGTGACACAAGGTAACCCGATCACACCTAGTTTGTACCATAGAGCTGTTTACAATGACAGTAGCCCCAAATGCTTTCATTGACCTCCCTCAGTGACTGCAGTTCACCACAATATTCAAATGCTGGTATAAAACGGTTTTCTTTACACACTGTGTACAAAGAACTTGGTATCACAATGTTTCCAGAGAGGCCAAATGAATGAGAATTAGTCTTGAAGCTCTATACTTTTCTACAAGGAGAGAATTGCCTCTTCTTAAACTGTGTTTTACTCTTGTATTCTGCATTCAGTGCAGGTGCCTTGCCAGACTCCACACTGAATTCCGTTCTTTACACTGCCTCCAAGCTCAAGCATTCCTCCTCTGCTTCCTCTTTCCCCATCATGTAATTTAGGGACAAGTGTAGTTTTACACTGGTGAAAGAAATACCCGTCTATTGCCTAATGTGCTGCATCTTTCTGTCTCTCCAACAGCATGGGAATGAATGATCAAAGCAAAATATCACTAAAGCAAGGCAGGAATCACTCCTGCCTCTGAAAATGTAAAGGCTTTTTCTCAATTAACTTACACCTCACAGTTATTATCAATGCAAAACTGATGCCAAAACAATGCTGAGCATTTTGCATTTTACATTTACTATACACTGATGTAGAAGACATAATTCCATCTGCCCTTGACTATAAGGAAAGCCTTCAAAGCCAAGTAGTTTTACAGAAAGCAACTCACATTAACCAATAATGGCGATACAAGTGCATGACCTTCCTTCTGAAACTCTGGTGTGTCCTTTGTTATTCTGACACAAGCAGCTAAAAACAGTCACAGAAGCACTCACTCATGTGCAAAACTGCAAGCAAAATCAGGCTTCAAGTCAAGAGAAGATTTCAGCACGTAATTTTGAGCTGTGTGAAACCCCTAGAGGATGTGTCACAGAGGACTGAGAAGCAATTGCCAAATTTCTGGTAGCAAATACCCAGAAGCACATTCAGACTACATGGAACCAAGAGTGACTTTATCTTGCGCTCTGTATGAGGAAGATCCCAAGTTTTTAAGGTACCAAGTTAATTGTTGCTGAAAACAATAACAGGGTCTGCCCAGATGCAAGCAAAAATTCTACACAAAATTATCTGTACGCATACCTTGGCAGTGACAGGGTAACAAAGCAGGTTAAATTGCAGAAGTATCATCACAGAACAGTCATATTGTTTTGTAGAGGATGGAACACAAAATGATGAAATGGTTTATTGCTGCTGTTCATTTTTTCCTTCTTCTGGGGAGGATATAGCATCTATTCCAAAGGACACATCATTCAGACAATCCGTAGCAATGCTGTAAGACGTTCCCTCACTCGTCTGCAACCTCCAGAAAATTTGCCCAAAATGAGACTACACGGAGCCACACACTCTCTTTTTGTCCTTACATTCCCTTTTCTCCCTCTCGAGAATGGACAAACCAGAAGATTGGGCTAAGGCTCTTGGGGCAGAGGAACAGAAACACATTATTAAAATGAAGTGTGCACTTAAGTGGTTTCTGTCTTGGGATCTGAAGACCAAGTTTAATTAACCACCTGGGTGGAAAGCACAGCTTACATAATGCATTTTATCTGAGGACTGCCATCCCAGTCATTCCACACAACCCCTTCTAACTGCTAGACCACATAAGAGCAATTTTTACTGGCAAAACAAATATAATAGGGATGAGGGATCTGGATGCTAACTCAGAGATCAAGAAAGAAGATACAGGTTTTTAAATAGATATCCATATTACAATCCATATTACACAGGCTACTGAATAGCTCTGTAAGGGGAGTAGGACTTTGTTCCTTCTAAACTCACAAATTAGTTTGTCATCAGATAGTTACTCAGTGCTAAATACATACTGACAGATTCTGCCACTGTCAATGAGAGCGTGTCCTGGAAAACCTCTGAGGACTTCAGCTCTTCTCTACCTGTACTATGGAAGTCTGTAAGCATACAATACTGTATGCTTAGGAGATGTCAGTAAAAAACACAATAAACTTGAAGAATTTTTATCTCTGGGAACAAGAGAGGCTTATTCATTGAGCACTGGATCATCTGGTTGTGAGGCCACAGCTCAGTGTCTAGAATAAGTGATCTGAGAGCCTGACCTTGCTTTCCTGTTTCCCCGTCATTTTCAGATTCAGCTCAAGAGACTGCCTACCATTCTGTGTTTGTACAGTTCTTAGCTCAGAGGGTCCTTAACATTTCTTGAGGAATTTGTATGAGTCCACCATCCAAACCATCAACACTTGAGGTTCACTTTGCATTGCATTTAGCATGATCTAACCTTTCACTTCTGCAGAAAGAGAGGAGTTTGTTCCATCCTGTTCACTTTCCTTTACTGCATCCTATCCCCCTGTCTTAGCTATCCATGCAGCAACAAGACTGCTTCAGCTTGCAGAACTGACAGAAAACAAATTAATTGGGTGGAGTGTGGGTTAGCCATCACTGGGGGAAAGATAAGGGGACCCTCTTCAGAGGAAGCTCACTGCTAGATTAAATACTGAGGTGAACTGCACTGTGCTTACAGGGATTTATAGGACTTCCCTGGGGGTTCAGCTCATTGTACATCCACATGTACTTTGTAAAATAAGGCTAAGCAAGTATCAAACGAAATTCAACTCCTTTGTTACAGCATAATTTTACCCAAATTTTTTTTACCACCAATTTTACCCAAAAAATTTTACCCAAAAAAGAGTGATCAAAATTCAATCAGGACAAAAATATTAATAAAAAAATTAAATAGGAGCCCAAACATTAAATACAAAACTTTAGAATAATATTCCCACCGGAAAAAAAATTCTCACTTTCTTTAAAATACTATTTTCTAGCCATTAAATAAACTCAGAAAATTACACATGATATGCACAGCCATCCTAGAGAGCATTTATAGCAGCTACTTGAAATTCTGATGTCACTCACAACAGATATATCAGCTGGTAGTTCTAAAAACTTGATCATATATTAAAAACTATGACCAATATTGTTTTCTGTGCATAGAGATAAACATCCTGCTCAAAGATCTGAACTCCTATTTAAAAACAAAACCAAACATTAAGAATAAAAAGCACCCGGCGTGGTTCTGAGACACATATGTGGCTGCATTGCATATTCCCTGCCTACACTGGCAGTGTGGGAGCTGTTAGTCATCTAATGCGCATATTTGCTTGGCACCATGCCTTTACTTTTGCATGCAGGCAGGAAAGATGATCACCCATTTGTTGTACCCTTACATCTTCACTGCATGCTCGTCAGGCAGCATGACCAGGCCCTCTCAGTTCAAACTGCAGGCTGCTGGGAGGGAGACCAGTTCAAAGTAAAGCCCAAGGACTGGCAGGGTTTTAAGCACATTTGTAAAGGAAAGGGCAACTTACTAATTTGTGCTGTTTAGACACGTTCTCTGTTGGGACCTAACAACATATTTATTTAAGAATAAGGACTTTTTATTGAATAATAAAGGCCTAATTTAGTTTTGCTTTCAAACCTGGCACAGATCCTTGTGCTGTTTTCAAGGGCATGAGAGGTTCTCAAGCTGGTTTAACTGTCCTGCTCTGCCTCTGCTCTGGAGGGGCCTGGAACAGAACCTAAATTTAGTTTTCAAGTAAGGCTGTCATAAAACTTCATTGCTCAGACTACAGCAGGATAAGATACCCTGTCCTTTTGGGATCCCAATTTCATTTGAGCCATACAAAACACATACAAGAAAGGTGTGCTTTTTAAGTGTAATGTTGATGGGGAAATCTGAAGAGTAAGGATGCCTCAATGCTGCCAGACTGAAGGAATAGCTCTGGCCATTTCCCTCCCAATGTGTTTGAATACTGTGAACAGGTATTTTACCATGAGATACTTCACGTTATAATCTCCTTTGTATAGAATTAACAATGCACCAAAGCATCTGCTTTCTGATACACAAGGGAAGAAGCGTTTTGAGTGGGGTTAGCTCGTGCCATTGCCTGGTTATCTCAGTGGTGAAACCACTTCACACTGACTTACCTCAAGGAGAAGTCTCACTGCTCCACTCCACTGCAGAAACTGGCAAGGCCAGCCTTCAAGGGCAATCTGGGGCTACCTTGCTGGACCTCTCTAAACCCCTTGCTTATTCCAGCTGCCTTCAGCAATATGGGCTGCCATGTCCCTGCTGGTTTTGACTCAAATATGCACAAGTTTGGATTCCCAAGGACTGCAGTGTACTGCAGTTATTTCCTTGGTGAAATGTCTGCTAACTGCACTCGGTGTTCATACCTAGCTGAAGAGAACAGCTTTCAACAAGCAGGAGTTCAGAACAGGTAAGAGCTGGTCTGATCTAGTGGAGCTCTGTCTTTAAATTTGATGGCAGTAAGAAGAAATATGTGGGAAGCATCCACAATAATCAACCATCTCAAGTTAATTAGCAATTAATTTAGTGAGCTACTAAAGTCTAGTGAAGATGAATCCTGGGAGATTCTGGTCACAGTTTCCCTGATGTAAATCTAGATTAACTCCTAGAGAGAACATCAATCTCCATGACAGTTACTTCAGATTTACACCCAGCTACTCTGAATTTGTGCACTTGTTTTCACAGCCGTGTGGGAGACCTGTCTCAACACAAATCAGCTCTGCTCTCATGCAGATTCTGCAAGATACACAGAGTTACAGTTCTGTAAAAATCCAACCCCGGTGAAACTGGGAAATTAAATTCTCCACTGAAGAAACCTAAGCCTCCCACATAACAGACAAAAACTGCTGCAGAGCCTGCCACTACAAGTGGTCACAATAGCTTCCTTAGTTCTCAGTCTTCACGCAGTAAGGATAATTTCCTGTCACTGGATTTCACAAAGCACAGCAGCAGGCATCAAAATTACTACATTCTTCTGCCTAGGACTCCTAAGAGTATTAAGAATACCAGACCCACAGAGTCAGTTTTGAGTCCAGTCTCACAATTCCAGCATGATCCAGACAATTGTTCAAGGTCATCTTCCTAAGGGGCTACAGAGAGATCAAACACCTTTTGGCCATTAGCACTGACACTTGTGATGCAGACTAGAATTGCATCAGAGACATTTGACAAGAAAGCAGCAGATACTGTCCAGCCACATGGCCTGTCACCCTTTTACCAGTTTTACTCAGCTCTGCATCCACTTGTCTGCACAGCCACAACTTCCCCCTTTCTTTATCCAGGAGTTAACCCCTGATATAATGCCCCTTCTCACCCACATGAATCTCAGCCCTAGTGGTGCAGCCCTGTCATGAAATTCTAAGTTGATTCAGAGAAGGTGTATGCCTGCCTGGGTGCTTCCTGGTACAGAGCCAGACTACAGGTCACAAAAGGAACAAAAAACGAGTGGAAATATTGTAATATTTCCAGTTGGAATAAAATACTGGAAAGCATTTTACAAGAAATAAGCTGAAAAAATGGTAATGGTAATTTTTAAAGGGGGTTAATATTATAAAAGATGATATTTTCTCTAAGCAGTTCACACAAAATATTTTCTTCTACACGTATTTCTTCTACTTCTTCTTTGGGTCTTAGAGCTAGAGCTCCCCAAAACTATATAACATTTATGATTTTGTCTACAGATACAAGTTATGTCACAGTAAATGAGTATTCAAACAATAACTATTCCAGAATGACTATGCCCATCCATGAAATTATTTAGAAAGTTACTGCACAAAAATGCTATGTATGGACAGTGTCTAAGTACTGCAGAATATTGTAGCATGTCACAATAAAAACAATTCAACACTTAATGTGATGAAGCAAGATAATCTCCCCTCCAGATGTACCAGGAACTAAGTAAATCCCCCAGCACCCTGCAACCCCCATAAAATAACTGGAAAGAAATAAAGCTAGAATTACATGCAAGACTCAGGTGCTTTTTCTGAACTTAACTGAACTTCACCAGCAGATGAGATAGGAACCCAAATGGTTACTGATGTCCTGGCATAAATATCCTGCATAATTTCTAGAAGAGTAAGTGGACTCAATGAAATCTTTCTTTGTACTATTTCTCAAAGATCGCACCAGCTGACTCATCCTCCTGCCTCAAGTACAACATGAAAGTAAAGCAAAGCAAAACAGAATATCTCAAATTATCAGAACCAAAATTGCTTTCTATAGTAGCAGGAGATAGACTAAAAACAAAATTGGATGCCAATTCACAAACTGCCATTTAATTTCCAGGAAGCCAATCCACCAAGGAACATACTGCACCCTAGAGAGTCCTTAATGAATAGTGACACATTTGCAATAGGCTAGTTAAAGTTTTACCAGCATTTAGCTTTTAAATCCCTCATATGTTAGCAAAACAAACCTGGAACTTACTGAAAAATTATATACAGAGTTCCAGTCCAGGAAAAGAATCTCTGGGAAGGAGGTAGGGGTTAAGTGTTAGTGCTACAGTGTACTGGATTTCATGCTTTAAT
>VYXF01005255.1:99298-112180 GCA_013397295.1 Polioptila caerulea | reverse complement strand
AAAAAAAAAAAAAAGGAGAAGCTCTGAACCATTACAAGTTCAAAGGAAGAAAAAATTTTGAAAGGCATTTAAAGCTGAATCCTGCAGGTAGTAAGTGGCCCTGAGTCTAATCTCAGTGGGTCACAAGTTGCTAGCATCTCCCCAAGGAATGAGGGATCCCCAGTGTCTGAGTACACATTTATATTCATGAGTGTCAAAGCACAAAGCTGTTTCTATGGTCTGAATCACTCTCTATCTATACTTCCTCTGTTATTTTTGCATTAAAGAGCTTGATCTTTCTTCCATCACAGGGCCAATGATGTTTGCAGTCCAGGGCCCAGAAGATAAGCACTATAAACTTGCAAACATGATGAAATATACAGTCCATATAGGAGCTTTACACACTGACTATAATTTGCATTAGATGGAGCATTACTCTCCCCTTGATGTTTATAGTATTGAGTATTTCACGGTATCTTGGCATTGTTTTTTTAACCAGAAGCTATATAGCATCTAATTTGGAGCCCCTACAGTTTCCAATCCCATCAGCTGGAACAGACTGCACACTTCTGACTTCCAGTTCTTGGAAATGGATTGCAACAGTGCAGAGAGGAAGCAGCATTAGACTTTGTTAAGAGAATGGACAGAGCAGACAGAGGCACTTCATGACCATCCAAATGTGCATTAAATGATCACAGTACTCAAGTAAGGCCAGGAGGGTTAAAAGTAAGGAAGGTAAACTCAAAGTAAAGCCAGTAAGTGCTTTCAGTACCAAATGGAGGCCCATCAGTTGACTGCCGCCACCCTTCACTGTCCTAAGTGCCTCTAAATGTCCTGTATCCTCCAATACCCCTGGTACCTTCACAGCTGTGTACAAGTACCCAAGAACTGCCTGCAGAGTGCCTCAGGCCTCAGCTGCAGCCAGGTCTGTTCCACTTGTGAACCCCAGCCCCAAGGGTGGGTCATGCAAGGATCTGCACTTTATCCTGCCCCATGCATTGTGGCTGAGTGACGGGTGACAACAAACACATATCAGGGCTGCAGGGCTGTGCCACAGCCTCCCCTGCTTGTTTATGGCCAGCTCAGCACTGATTACTGCCCCTCTGAAGCACCTAGCCATTTTAAAAAGCCACATGGTTCTCACAGAGCCCTGGCTGTGCATCAGAATGCAGTGGCAGTCTGCTCTGACTTTTCTTAGAAAGGAAGTTGAGTACAACTCAGTTCCTAGGTCAGGACTCAGGAGCACCTCGCCCTGTCTGATACAAGACTTCCCACAGTAGGCCACTATTGTCTTAATTTTTGCTTGATTTTGTTAAGTATTCAGACATTACAAGCTATGAAAGAGACATATATACATGTACCTGAAACACGACCACCTTTAACTTATCCAGGTTTGAAAAGCTTATCCATTCACAACATTAGGACTCTGTAAGTTAACAATCAACATTCATCCTGACTAGTAATTACTGATGAGAAATCAATGTAACTCAGAACCTTGTCTCTCATACATTATTGTCTCCCCAGCCCAAAGAGTCAGGCAAGAGCCTGGCCTTCTTGCAAACACCTTTCCTACAAACAGATGGAGTTTAGCAGCAGGGTAAAGGAATCTTAAGAGGATTCAGAGCAGACAATGCTCTAAAAAGAACAGTTTTCTTGTTTCCATTATTATACCAAATGACATCTTCCTGTTTGCTGCCTTCTCAGGTTAGACTGATCCAGTGATCTTGGGGTGCCAAAAACCTCTGAAGGAAGCAGAACTGCTTTTCCCAAAAGGATGAATGCACTATCTCAAACCATCAGGGTATCACTACTGTATCCATTTAGCCTATTGCTGCCAGAGCCTTAAAAATTAATGAGTTCTCCAGGGAGTAGACACACATAATGCTCAAAGCAAATGAAGCTGCTGCCAACACTGTTTTCCTCTTCCCTAGAGACCACTTCAAACCAAAACAGAAGAGCAACTTTTGCCCCCCAGCTGAGTACCAGAATCTTTTCAGACAGAAAAAAAATACCTATGCCTGTGTGGACAGACCTTGAAATTTCCCTTCTTACCAGCCAATGCCACATAGTCTGACCTTGTTCCCTCTGCCATCCAAGTTCAACATGAAGGAAAAACAGCTTCATTTTGGAGTAATGTCTTCGTCCAAGTTTTGTGAAGATGCTAAACCTTGGTCAGAAATTATGACCTGCATACAACTAAAAGGGTGCTTACTTTCTCCAGCCCTGGAACTGACTTGATTTCTCACTTTTCCTTTTTTGTGCAGTAGTTAACAACATGTCCACAGATACAATATCATGTATAAACAGAAACACAGGTCAGCTAAGTCATTAATGTAAGACCCCCTTCTTTGTGGAGCTATCTCACACAAAAAGGAACATCGGCAGATGGAGCTCTGCTTCTGCATCACACTCTTCAAATGTGAAAGCCTGGCAGGTGCAGAGTGGGATAGGAACAATCATCCTCTCACCCTTTCCAGCTCTTGCTTTTCATGGCACCACTGCACACAAGAGAGAAACAGCTTCTTCTGCTTTCCAATCCCTTTGCTTCCCCAAAACCACTCCCCACATCAACCAGTGTCTCTGAGTCTGCCAGGAAAAGGTTTAGAAGTCCTCAAACAAAATTCATTAAGCATCAAGAATTATCATCAATTAACAGTTCCAAAACAATGCAATGAGGGATTAGTACAGCAGAGGAGCTCTGAAATGTACACTGATCTAAGGTCTGAGACCTGTTCTCAAACAGTAGGAAAACATGTGCTTCTCTAGGGCAAAAGACCAATACCATGCCAATCACTATGATAAGCAAGCAAGGCTTTGTCTAGCCTGACACATTAGCAGGATCTCAGATTTCTGCTCATCTCTACCTCTGGTAATTTATGAAGTATCAGCTCCTAAAATAATGCAGCAACCAAGGAAGAAAATTAGTAATTACAACCAGGTAAGTGCAATGCTTAAGTTCAGTATTGCAGGAAAAAGCCTAAAAATGGCTGGCTGGATTAATGAGGCATTTTCCAGGACATCAGGATGATGTTTCTGAATGCCTGCTGTGTTCTCAGAATCAGAACGATGTCCATAGCAATCAGTTGCAGAAGAGGAACAAAAAAAAAATACAGAAACAAACTACTTTCATGTATCCTGTGGTGGTGGCCATCAGCTCCCTTCAGCCCACGATGAAGTCCCTTACAACCATGGGATTTCACAGCTCCTGGGGAAAAAGCTGCTTCTTCCATACTTGGCAATATCACTATCAATCAGAAGCTGCTAATCTAACAGGATGTAGCGGACAAAGAGGGCAGTTTGTACTTCCCTGGTCTGCAACCTCTGTGGCAGAAGGTTACTCAGCTCTTTCTGAGAGGAAGGGAAATACAGAGCTACAGGAGCTGACACTTGGGCCGGAGAGGTGGTGGACACAGATGGACAGGGTGGAAGCCAGGCACAGAGCAGCAGAGATTGGTATCAGCTGGGAAAAACTTGGAAGAAAAACTTGTAGACAGAGATAGGAGACTATATTCCAAACTGGAATAAACATCCGGTTTCAAGGACAGACAATAAATTAGCTTAGAGACTTACTCTCAATTTCTGTTCAGCATTAACAACCGAGGGAGTAAGTCGGATGCCTTCAAAAAGCAAATTCCCAAATGACAGTAGACACTATTCCAGCTAGCTTTGGACTGTCTTCTCTTCCTAGTGTAATCAGCAGTCTCATAGGCACAGCTTTACAAATCCCAGGCCACTAGACTGTGACAGAACACAGTGCAGCCAGAGTTAGCATTAGCAGGACTTTGAAGCAAGCTTGCCAAGCAGAAGAGAATATATTTTTAAATCCTAGATACATAGACAATAAGCTCTTCTGTCTAAATACTGGAATCAGCATCATGCCTACATCAGTATCTTACCTCTGGCACCATTTTTTTGGTTTTGTTTTGTTTAAAAACCCCCTTTATTAAAGTCAGTAAGTTTAACATTAAAGTCATGCCCAGGGCTAACACAAAGCAACAGTTCTCAATTTAAACTAATATAATGTAATCCAATCTACTCGTGGATAACAGACTGAAAATTGATGTTCTGAGTTGCACAGACTACACTGCAGATAAAATATTGTTGCTTAATTGCTGGTTCATTATTTAGCATCACTATATAACTTGGGAGCACTGGATCTCCATTTGTGATCTGCTGCCCACTGGCAATATGCAGACCTGTGACAATGGCCAAGACTATATTCAAGATCTACAACGTTTCCCATCAGGAGTCTGAGGAGTTACAGAGCTAGAGAGCTCATAGGAAATTCAAAGGGATGGTGGTTTTTCCTAACAAATTCATACACTGTTGTACATGATGCAAAAAGCTCAAAAGGGATAAAAGAGCAAATGCCTGCTTTGGGGACAATATACATAATTCAGAAATTTGGGATGTTAGAAAATGTACATAGCATGGAAAGTGTTACATGTGTTTGCAGTAATCTACCACAAAGAACAGAGCACCACTGAAAACATCTTAAAGCAATAACTAAGAGGCTGAAATACAGACAGCATTTGGGCACTCAGCCCCTTGTGTCTGTTGGTGCAAGTCAGGCACCATACAAGTATGAAAGAAGTCTTCTTCTCATTTAAAAGAAAATAATAACTCTTTTAATTACGTGACCATTCCAAACAGGCTCCAAAGTGCAAAAGCAATCATCAACACAATAAAATAGCCATTACGTGCTTTTTAGTCACAGGATTTGTTACAATAATTCTTGAAGCTCACAGCAGTTTCATAACAAAGTAGTCACATCTGCAGTTTCACAGAAATTACCACGTCTGTGCCAACGTTTCATCTTACGAATGTTTGCAGGCTCTGATTTCCATGTTTAGAAGAGGAATGAAGCAAGGCAACTACTTAAATTATTCCACCTCTCTGGCTTGCTATTCTGAGATTTAAGGAGCAGAGGCTTCAGTCAGGGTAATGGAATGGTTGCAGTGATCTCCATTGGCAAGGGAGGCTCCTCTCCTGAAGGAGACAGCTTCAGCCAAGCCCCACTCTGGCAATGTACACTATTACTGGTACTGAAATGAGGGAACAGATGCTATTGGAGTATCAAATTAAAGACATTCTGCAAAAGAAAATAAACAAACCTAGCCATACTCAACCAGTCAAAGTACAGGAAGGAAGCAGCAAGTCCCTATTCTTAAAAAGGATTCTACAGAACCACCAAAAAAAAAAAAAAAATGCACTGCCTGATGAATAAAATTAATTCCCTTCCCCAGAATCTCTGGATGACGCTAGGAAAAAACATCCTAACCATACTTTATTTACCTGCATTAAACACAAAAACAAACAAACAAACCAATCAAAAAAAACAAACAGGCAAGAGTAATTCAGTGAACTGACAGTAAATTCAAAAGTGGTATCACATATCCAAAAATGCTTCAAATAACATCTCTGGTAAAACAAGCCCTCTCTTAGGGAGGCTGAATCAAGATGCCTAGCTTGCTTCTAAGTGTCCTGACCTAAATCTTGCAAGAGTGGAGAAAAATGAAACCTCAAGCCCATATGGATTCTCATGGCCATTAGCAGGCCTGCAATGGTCTGCCTTCCTTACCATTTCATAGGAGTATATGCCTGTATTTTAATCATCCCAAAATTTTGGTCAACTCCAAGACACCAATATGAGCTGCAAAATGAAACATATGGAATGGATCCAGAGAGGTCCAGCAGCCTGCCTTTTGAGTAGGTAGCTAATCAACAGCTAATTGTGAGGACAGGTCTCCAGAGTGTCCATGTGGGAAAGCTTCTGCTGCTTGTGTTGTCACCACAGCTGCAGGCAACAATTGCTGACCTACAACCCATGGACTGCTTGTGACAATCCACCTTCCAGAGAGCAGCAGGTCCAACAGCCTATTCTGCTCCCTTGGACTTCTCTCAACCAAAGAAGAAACTTCTCAAGTGCTGTTCTCCCCATCCCTTTAATGTTCTCTTGACAACTCTCATTACACACAAGTGAAGTAAAGCTGTGCTCCAGGCAAGCTGGTGGCAGGCAGGAATGGGGCTACAAAACCCAAGGTAACTGTTGGTTTGGCCTTTTAAATCCTGCCTTGCCAAAGGACACAAAGCTTCCTACACCCCAACGGAGCCTTCCCCTTGTCTTGCATCCATGAAGTGGTCACATTCACCTAAAAATGCCTGCAACACTGTTGGCTGCTAAAAACCTCCTGCCATTGAAACAGCGGGAAGAGAAAGAAGGTAATAATTGGAATGACCTGCTTTTACAGACTGCAAGTCATCTATTATGAAAATGGTTATTATTTATAGCAACTGAGAGAAAATTCTGAACAAATACCCTCACTGTGCAAAATTCTGAGCTTTTTATCCCAACGGTTTTGGTTATTCAACAATATCCAGAAGAGTTCTTTAACAAATGCCAGCATTTTTATTTTCTAACACGTTCTAAGATACCATTAGAGGCTCATATCACTGGTTTCATGAACAGAATATGGTTTCCCAGTGAAGGGGAGTAGCAACTATCTTAAAAAAGGAAATGTTTGTCTCAGGGTAGAAACCACAAGGATTGCTATTTTCTGGAGTGTGGAATTAGGGGGGAAAAAAAAAGATGCAACTTCATCTTGAAAGTGATGTGTACACTGGTCCAAATGAAATCACCTAAATTTATCTAAGCCACCCTCCCTAAGAGGTGAAATCAGAAGGGAGCTAAACTATATATGAAACAATAACCTAAGTAGTATGCTATAGTTTCTATAATGAAGGCAGCTGTGCACAAACCTCATATTAGTAAATACAAATGGTCCTGTCCAGTCTTTGGGAATGGGAAAATTTCAAGTCTCTGCTTCTAAGAAAGTCAGAAACAATACAGGTAATTTGTTAAAAAACCAAAAAATTAAATAACTGAAGATAAACAAAACATCCTAAATTATATCTCCTCTACAAAACATTCATTTAGAAAAGTTATTCAATTTAAATTCAGTCACAATTTTAGACTATATTTCCTCACAAGCCAAACTTAATTTGTTGTAATATGTATTTTGACCATCTTTTGCAATGAGTTCAGGGGCTAATGTGGTCCCACAGTGCAAATATTCCACTGTCAATTACTTTAGGGTATGACATGAGAAGTGCAAATTAAACCTTGTGCACTATAAAGAAAATCTAAACTGCTTACTGATTTTAACAAATAATTCACCTTTTTTTTTTTTAAAGAACAATTTCCTTCAGGCATCTTCTTTGTTCCTTTGCATCAATAGCCCCCACTGTCCTGTGTCTATTCTTCTTTTGCCATTTATTTAAAACAATTTTGTATTTAACTGACTTAATTTTACAGACTAGCGCTATTCATACACCATTTTTCAACATCTAATTCTTAATAGCACTTAATCTGAGTTATCTTTATCTGTACCCCTCACATTTCAATAAAGACATCTCCAGACACACAGAACTCATGGGATCTAGCAACATTGGGATTTCTAGGTATAATTGTCATTTCAGTAAACATACATTTCAAGAAGTAACAGATGTTTATAATAGAATTTTCTAAGTTGAAAGGGCCACACAAGGATTGAGTACAATGTCACAGAGTCACTGCTGCACTAGTAACACAAGATATGATGCATCCATCATTACCTGAAGAAACACCTGCAGCTGTAAACACAAAGTACTCCTCTAGAGTGAAAATATTCTGTTCTCTCACCATTTACAGAACAAAGGAATGAATATCTAACAGGATTTTTAACCTTAACCTCTCATATTGGGTTCACAGATGAAAATGTGTATCTTTGCAAAGCACACATACCTCAGAGATCTTTGTGCTCTTGCTACATCTCTCCTTTAGGTTTAGATTTGATTTCACCAACTGCTGCAACACTAATTCAAATCTAAGAGTCTGTGTACATGGGGCTCCACACCAGAATAGCCACTCCAAACATTTCCAGTTCACAGTCTGATTGCACAAGGGCCATGAATGTGGGGAAAATAATCTTGGCATGCTAATGTTCTTGAATTTCCATAGGTAGATTAGCCCTCAATTTCCCAATTAAATAAATCCATCTCCCACATATCTCGGGGTCACACGTGAATGAGAGACAGCATTTGATTACTGCCTACTTACAAATACAAATAAAACCATATTTTGCAAGATTCTTCCTGCATTTTTTGTTTTTTACAAGAACTGTATAATGAAGGTGAAAGGAAACATTAGGAAGAGAGAAAATTCTTCCACTTTTTGACATGGAAAAGTCTAAGTCCACTGGACTTGCCCACTAAAATATCTAGTTGTTGTTTCTTTCTTTCCCAGAGCACAGATCAATCATTTGTTTACCAAGAATTGTGTTGGGTTTGTATTTAATATTCTGGTTACAACTGCAGAATGTATTCCAGGACATCACATGCTTTGTTAGTGCCCAGGCCTCCCACCTTCCAAACTGTTCCCTACTGACAGGAGCCTATGCTGCAAAAGGCCTCACTGATTAAAAAACATCCTGCAAGGGTGTCAATCACCCATATGGGATAGTTTGCGTATTTCATTAGACCAAGGACTTCAGGACCTTTGTCAACTGCAGGTTTCAAAGAGCCTTCTGCAAGTGAACCAACAGCTTTGGAACAAATAGCTTCCAAACAGAGACTCCTTTGGAACCAGTTATGCCATACAGCTTACACCAACCATTTCCTTGATTTCCAAGCAGTTCTGGAAACAAAGTCATTCAGAACTGATAGGTGCAGATCACAGGTTCACCAAAATAAATTAAACATCTTCCTCTAATGTAGAGTGCTTCCATTCAAACTTACTTGTAGAAAAAATCTGATTGCTCCATAGTGATAATAATGCAACTGAACAGAAACAAACATATCTACACAGCTCCTGAAAGCAGTTTCTAGCCCACTATTAAGTTTCTTCAGTGCAAAAACTTCTTGTAAAGTCAAGGACATCCAGTTGTCCTTCAGACATACAATTTTGGACTGGACTAGAGTGACATCTCATGCTGTCAGTGTCCGCTAGGAACTCTATCCTCCATCAGCTTCTTTAAGGAACATTCTTATCTTGCACAGAACTGCTGTCTCAGAGTCCTGGGTGCTCATCAGCACTTCTAATGAAATCTGATCTGTAGATAATCAAGGCCAGAACAATTCTAGTGATACACAGGCTATAACATTCGAATGATTTTAAGAAGCAGTGTAATTAAGACTAGCTGTGCCATAGCTGGTGCAGTTTGATGAAGCACTGTATCCACACAGACACCAGTTTAGATGGTGACATGTTAGCTGTGGGTATGGCAGTGGGCAAAACTAGCAAGGAGCAGGCTCTGCACACTGCAGTGACTTGTTACTTCTCATTGAAGCTTTTAAAACCTGCCTGGGACTCTGGCCCATCTGGAGGTAACAAGTCTGCATACACAGGATTACAAAGACAGTCATCATCCTAAATAAATGCATGTACATAAAATATATTACACATAGTTTTCACCCTTGCTGGCACTCACTGCTGTTTGAGCCTGGCCTCACATACTTAATTATTCTCTAAAACATGGTCTAAATGGCTTTATTATACACTGCAACAACAGATGGTATTTATCTGATGATAGATAAGGGAGGTTACAATCTCCCTGTAACTTAAGCAAGTTCCTTATGCCTTAAGGGTGAGTTTGTGTCAAAAATTAGTTTCTGTTAGCACACACAGTTGTGTCCAAAGGACAGAATTGCTATAAAAATACAGAAAGTTGCACTTTATACCCATATACTCAGAAGTAAAACACAGAATGAAACTAAATATGATACTGAATCACAAAACAAACCAGAAATAAAATGTTCATGCTAGAGATCCAACTTCTAAAAATACTAAATATATTTGGCAGCTACTCATGACCTTAAACCAGGGTTACCAGACTTTCTATTGTGTCCGTCTCCTCGAGCTGCAAGCAAGGATCTGAGCCCTACTGAAACAAGTTAGGAAAGGCTGCTCCTGCCTCAAAGAGGTTAGGAGTCAGGTTACACGCAGCAGGTCACTAAATAAGGAAGGACTAAGTAAAAACGACACAAACCAATAACATACAACTTACTGGCATCCTAGCTGGTCACAGATCAGGACTCTTACAACACAGGAGCTTGAATATGAATTCTAAGATGTGAATTATTACCATACTAGCTCTTTAAAGTTGCTCAAAATCACAGGACAGTCTGGTTCTGTAGAATTAAGACATGAGCCTGAAAAGAACATGAGCTCCATCATGAGATAAAAAAATACTGTGTCCTTCCAGAGATGTTCAAAACTCTTGCCTTTCCTGACTGCCATAGCTTGCTCTCTGTGTGGTAGCATGGATACATACAGCACACACATACTCTGAGTCTCTTCTGGCCTTATTCTGCTCAAGATGCTTTAGTGCAAATCAGTCCTTCAGTTATTCAATTTCATTTGCATGTTCTCTTTGCAAGGAAGTCTCAAATATTCTCTAAAGTAGAAACACATTATCTCTGAGATCTCAAGATAAACTCTCTAAGCACCAGTTTAAACCAAGAAGCCAGGCCCTATCATAGGTTGAATCTTGGGTCACATCAGTCACACGCTGCTGTGGCCTACACAGGGTGAGCAGGGAACTGAAAATAACTGTGAGAGCATAATTCTCAGTTATGGGATTCTGTCATGCACCTTTTGAAAAGATTCAAGTCAGAAAGGCTCTTCTACAAAAGCCTACATGCCTCTAGTCTCCACTGCCTCTTCTGCCTTTGTATTTAACATTCCACAGGAGAGAGGGATCTGGTTAAACAACTAACAACCAACCAAACGTGGCAAACCCCCCTGCCTTTCAGAGAGGGCTGGCTTGTGGACAATTGTGAGGGAAAGCCAAGCAAGTTAAATTCTTCAGTGCAGTTGGTTAGGCAAATTTACTCATTTTTATTCCTGAAACAGAAATTTCCTAACTGTACATTACTTGACTCCCTTTGCTGAACAAACTTAAACTTCCCTGTCTCATCTCTTCTGTTGACAAGCCCAAACCAGAGCTGCATGGCTGACCTTTTTTAGACAGAGGCAAAAAGACCAGATTTTTTTTTTTTTTAAACTGTGCTGCAAATCAGTGTAATTGCTCCTGCTGCAGCAGCATCTGCCTTTCCAGATACTGAGAAAGCAGATAGTGAAAAGCATCCTGCTACATAATGGAATTCTGAGATCCAGAAAACAAAAGAAATGCTTGTAAAAACTTCTCAGATCTTTTCCCCACACCACCCTTTTTTTAAAGCATAAACCATGTAACACAAAAAAAACACATAACAGAAAACAGCTCTGCCATTTCAAACCAGTTAGAAACCACTTAGAAGCTGTATGTATTTGCCTTTTGTGCTTTGTACTTAATCAATATTAATACCAAAAGATGCATGCTATAATTGTTCAGATTTGCATGATTTTCGAGCATTCTGCCACTTATCACACCAAATTGTTACTAAATTGATTGTTTTGCTATTTAAAGGCTCTTATTCTAGTTTTACATGCATGACATCCAATTGGCAACTCTTTCTGCAGTGGAGTGACAAACATTTTAAAGCCCTTAAACCATAATACTGCTAAATAAGAAGTACAAAACCCTAGCAAACCAATGACACAATCCTAAGAAGAATAATGCCTGTTCAATTATAACAAAAGGAATAAAACAACCAAATGTGATTTGCTTACCTTTCTGCACGTACCTACTGAGAATGTTTGGACCCATTATAGCAAATGTAGAGTAAGAGTTCTTAGGTCCTTTTTATCCACATTCAAGTCAACTGGCTAAATTTTCTCTCAATGGGCACATATTGAGCCCCTGAACTATTCTTGGCAACACTAACTCAAATATATCGATGAAAACATCGGCAAAATCACTACATTCTGCTACTCCAAAGGAAACAAGTGGAAGTAGAGCAAGCAGTGAGAAAATTTGCTTCAGTTATCCCACACAGTAAAATTCAGCACTCTTGTCATGTACCACTCAACTTGTGTTGAAATCAATGTGAGCTCTGGGTCTGCCTGATTTCAACTTGATCCATTAACTGCTCAATTTATACAACAAGGAAATCATCATCTCGAACTAACAAAACATTGTGATCAAATTAAAAAATTGCTTCCTCAGTATAAGCAACATTAAAAAAAAAGAGGGTAATGCAGCCACATTTCTTCTGAATCTGTGATTTGTTGCTAAACACAAACTCAGAACCTGGCCACCAGCTGCCACTCAGGTGGCAGCCAGAGGAGCTGGATCCGAACCTCAGCAACTTTATAAATAACGCTGCAATACCAAAGGCTTAACCTACTAAATTTGTTTTTCCTTTCTCACATAATGTAACAGTCCCAGTCTCATCAAGACGTAATTGCACAAAAAGATAACCATATGTCAAGTTTGAAGAAAAAAAATTGTTTTAATTGCAAATAAGCTCACAGGGCACAGGTGGACGCCGTTCCGTTCCACCCGTAACTCTGCCAAAATCCAGCTGCACGGCTCTCCAGGCTCGCAGCACTTTATTGCCTGCACCGGCAGCTATCCTGCTCTCAGCACTGCCATCTAGGAGAGAGCGCCAGCGTACCGCGGGCCGCCTGGAACATCAGCTCCCAGGCAGCAGCATTCCCGGAAAGCATCGCAAAGCTGTTGCTGCTGCTAAAATTTTAACTGCAGCCGGTAGTTAACTGCCGGCTGTGCCGGGTCGAAAGCAGCCTCCCCCAAATTCCCCAGCCCTTCCCAAGCGAGGTCCGCTGGGCGCATACACTGGCATCTGCTCCGCGTATCTCGGCGTTCCGTGGCGGGGGAAAACGGGGGGAAAGCCCAGCCTTGTGCGCGCCGCCGCCGTGCCCGGGCCCTGCGGGCGCGGAGCGGAGCGGGCGCCCCGGGGGTGCGAGCGGCGTCGGGGGAGCCGGGCTGCGGCCGCCCCAGAGCTCCGCGCAGGTTCGCGGAC
>VYXF01005255.1:55118-97832 GCA_013397295.1 Polioptila caerulea | reverse complement strand
TGGGGAGCCCCCGGCCCCGCTGTGGGGAGCCCCCGGCCCCGCTGTGGGGAGCCCCCGGCCCCGCTGTGGGGAGCCCCCGGCCCCGCTGTGGGGAGCCCCCGGCCCCGCTGTGGGGAGCCCCCGGCCCCGCTGTGGGGAGCCCCCGGCCCCGCTGTGGGGAGCCCCCGGCCCCGCTGTGGGGAGCCCCCGGCCCCGCTGTGGGGAGCCCCCGGCCCCGCTGTGGGGAGCCCCCGGCCCCGCTGTGGGGAGCCCCCGGCCCCGCTGTGGGGAGCCCCCGGCCCCGCTGTGGGGAGCCCCCGGCCCCGCTGTGGGGAGCCCCCGGCCCCGCTGTGGGGAGCCCCCGGCCCCGCTGTGGGGAGCCCCCGGCCCCGCTGTGGGGAGCCCCCGGCCCCGCTGTGGGGAGCCCCCGGCCCCGCTGTGGGGAGCCCCCGGCCCCGCTGTGGGGAGCCCCCGGCCCCGCTGTGGGGAGCCCCCGGCCCCGCTGTGGGGAGCCCCCGGCCCCGCTGTGGGGAGCCCCCGGCCCCGCTGTGGGGAGCCCCCGGCCCCGCTGTGGGGAGCCCCCGGCCCCGCTGTGGGCTCCTGAGGGAGGGGAGCCGGCGGCACCCCCGGCATCTCTGCTCAGAGGGGTCTGAGAGGCCGCTTGAAGACGCTGCGGTGCCTCTGCCGCGTTCGTTCCCACAGGGCAGAAGGTGGAAGGTTGATGCCTTCTCATGCCAGAGGCACGGCTGTAGCCTCAGAGATGCCGCCGCAACTGGTTAGCTCCTCATCTATAAACTCACTTTGCTCCACCAAAGGCAATTCATTTTGTACTCATAAAAACCCAGCACCTAATACCCAAACTAGGACTCTTGTCCAGAAATAATAGGAGGGAGGAAACAATCCCAAAATTCATCTAAAGCCCGCTTGGTTTCCCCAGTGATTAGTTGGTACAGTGAGGTAGCCTTGTAATCTTTTTTTCTCTCAGATCAGTCGTCCCAAAAATTCTTGTGACTTGTTAAACACACACTTCACAATCTCTGGCAGGAGACCAGAGGCTGTCCCAGTGCTTTGGCATGGCTATTGTAGAGTTTGGTTTGTGGTGTTAGTTTTAGTAGCCTTGCTGCACAGTCGAAGGATTAAATGTTCAGGTAGTGGGGGCCTACAAAGTAAGTGGTTACCTCACTATCCATTCACTGAAAAGCAGTAATTCCTTTAATTAATATTTTATGTATTTTCTTGATTTTATTCACTGGAATTCTTGATTTGAACACCCAGAAGTATTTATTTATTTATTTAAAATCTCATACAATTCAAATTGAAAAGAACATTTTCTACTTCTGAATATGCATGGAAATTTTTGTAATATGCTGGTACATATATTGCATGCTGCACTTGAGACATATCTGCATTTGCAGTTACATAATCAATAAACATAGGGTTTTGTCCCATGAATCTAGAATCACATTCTGAGCTGTTTTAAAACAGTATGCCTCCAGAAATTTAATGCCTGCCAGAAAATTTATATCAGCTAAAATTTTAGCCTCTGAATTTAAAAAAAGCTGCTTTTGATTTCTGTGGGGAGAAGTATCTTAGGGATTTCATTTTTTAAATTTTGTGTTCCTGAAAACTGAGTGGACAATAAAGCATTGTCAAATCTTTTGCTGTAGAACAATCAATGTATCATTATAATTTAGATAAGGCAGTGCAATCCTTTATGTATTTGTTTTACAAGGTTCTTATGTTTGTGGTAATAGTGCAGCATGACTCACCTACAGTACATATCACTTCCACAGCTGTTGTAAACCTTCTTCTGAGTCAGAGAATGACTTTATGACCCAGAATTCTGGCAGTGAGTACTATCCTAGTGATTTTCCCAATTAAAAGAGAATTGTGAGCTGGTATCAGAGCAGAGTGAGTCAGTTTGATGTAAGGCAAAACTAAACTCATCATTACTACTGCACTAGGTCAGTATCCTTTTCCCTTCCAGAAGTCAGTGTTATGAAAACCTGGAATCATACTGTGATGGGACCTCCTCTGAGAGTTCAGAAAGACTGCAGTGGACCATGGAATCAGTTCTCCTTGTTCCCAAATGCTCCAAGGTACTGTACCAGCCATGTATTGCTCACTGCCATGGGGTGAACAGTAGCTTTGCAGGGTTGGGGGGCTGGCAGCAGCCAAGAGCTGAGAGGCACCAGGGTTTCTCTGCTTTATTCTGAGAAATCATTTTGCTTCTTGGGCGTACTAAAGTGCAGGAGGTCTGACATTAAAATCACATGTGGTTCTGTGCAATTTTTCACTGAGAAACATCCCAAATCTGCCTTAACTGATTTTGAACAACAAAATTTGGGTACCTGGTACTCTGCAGAGAACATGGTAGAATAGATCAACCACCTGTTTGCTGTTAAAATTGTGTCAGAAAAAAATAATTTGGGATTGGATATGTGGATCCGGGATGAGGGCATGATGAACTTGTTAGAGTTAGGCTTGTGGCAACCTGGGTTTGCTCTGGTGTTTTGTCACCCTGATGCAAATAGGAAGGGTTTAAGTGTGAGATTGTGGTGAGGCAGACATCAAACATTGCACAGAGAGTGACCAGCAAGCCGAGTGTGTTGCCAGCCATGCCAGGGACTTCAGTGTTGACTCTGGCAGCAGCTCCCTGCTGGGCAGGCAGAGGTTGCTGACTCAGGATTACAGCTGGGATCAGGGTTGAACATCCTATGAAGCACAACTAATGAGACAGGTTTGAAGCAGTGTTCAGAAGATGTAAATAATTTTGGGGCACCCACTAATACAGCTGTAGAACAGAAGCTGTTGGTGAGTTTTGTACAAAAGTTTGCCCTTGCTTAGAGTGAAATATTTGCACCATACTGTGTCTGAGGCAGCTGTTAAGGATCCTGGTAAGGGCTGAGGTGGGAATAGCTGGGAATTTGTAACATTTGAAGTTGATATGCTTATGTATTCGTGTACTTGTTAGTAGTCTATGTCCATTTGATTTCATGATCCAGAAAGTCATTGAAAATTTAATCCATCTGGTTTCTAAATTACTTTGGATTTTATTTGCTGTTTGACCTGCTGGACATGAGACCCATTTGACCTTTGCTGATCTGCTGGGAAGCAGCTCAGCAGAGAAGGACCTGGGGGTCCTGCTGGACAGCAAGCTGTCCATGAGCCGTCAGTGTGTGCTGGTGGCCAAGAAGGCCAAAGGTGTCCTGGGGGCATTAGCAAGAGCATTGCCAGGAGGTCGAGGGAGGTGATCCTGCCCCTCTGCTCAGCCCTGGTGAGGCCTCACCTGGGGCACTATGCTGAGCTCTGGGCTCCTCAGGACAACAGAGACATAGAGCTCCTGGAGTGGGTCTGGTGGAGGGCTGCAAAGATGGTTAAGGGTCTGCAGCATCTCTCCTGTGAGGAATGGAGGAGGGAGCTGGGCTTGTTCAGCCAGAACAGGCTATGGCCGGAATCTTTGGGAAGAGCCAGTGCAGTGGATTCTAGTCAGAGGAGGAAAAAAATGCATGTGAACCATCTGCAGAAAGTGAATTGGGTTGGTGTGGAAGCACAGGCTGAGTGCAGGGAGCTTTGTAAGAAATGCTGCCTGCTTCATCGGCCCCTTTGTTTTGTAGCACCTTCCATGTTTTTCCTTCTTATATCTATATGCAGAATACAAATCCAGATAGCTTTACTGAAGTGAACAGAGGCACACCACATTTGTTTTGGTTAAATACAAAATTAAAACTGGAGGGTTGTTTTCATGCAGTAAACTTGGTAGGAGCATAAGGGAGAAATGCAACTTAAAATAGCATTTGGGAAATATATATAGCAAAATGAACAAACAATATGCAGTGAGTCATGTCCAGTGGTTCTTGCAGTAAAAGAGAGGATCTTCTCTGAGGAAACTAGCTGGGAATAACTTTTGCTTGTCTGGGGCTGTAGCTGCCCTCTGGGTACAGCATCTTGGCAGTGGCCAGTGGATCCCTTTCTGGATGCAGAGCACTCTCTGGGCAGAGGTAATTGCAGGACTGAACCACAGGCAATCATGCACTCAGAGACCCTGTATAGGCTAATAGAGAAATCTTCCAGCACAGTTAAGTAAAAAATATTTAAAATCTGGTTTGTCTGGCAAGTGGAGACCAAGAACCACCATTTTACTCACAGCCAAGGGCTATACTGGGGGATGCCCAAGGGACATGACAAATGCCACTGAGGGAATCTGTAACAATTATCCTCTTACCTGCTGCTATGCAGACCTATCTTGTAAGCTGGTGGCACAGCTGCCCTGAAGCAAAACTAGGTGTACCAAGGCAGAAGGCACAGCACAGGGAAGCTCTGCTTTTATGAGCTTTGAAACCATGAAGCCAGATAGAATTGGCCAGGCTGGGTGGCAGCAGTTTGGCCATCTCTATTAAATATAAAACTCAACACACAGCAGAGAGAAGGGGCTCTGATGACACTATTTCAGCTTTGTTCTCATGGTAACCATTATGTCATCAGGATACCATGGTTACTAAAATACTACTTATATTTCAAATGTTAAAAAAGGCAGAAGGAGGAAAAAAAAACTTTTCCCAAAGTTGAGAAAGAGACGTGTTTATTCAGAACCAACTAGTCACAGGAAAGATTTAACCAGGAGTTATTAATACTTCCTGGAAAAGCCATTTTGAAACCATGAAGGATTGTTTTATTTAGTAATTACTATTTCTTACTGTGTCTGTTGCTGTCCCTGTCACCATATGGTGCATGTCCTGGGGTTTCCCCTCTCAGCTTTGTCACCAGTAGCTATTTTGATAAATCTACACTGCAGAAGGTTAACATGGTCAGATTCAAAACTTTGAGAGCGTAATTTGTGCTTGAGTTATAAACCTCATTTTGCACAAAAGGCAGAAATAAAAAAAATGCAGAAGTATAAGATTGGGACTGTGAGGTTATCTCATTTCAGAGGTTCGAGCTAAGCAAAGGAAGTCTTGGCTTGGATGCTTTCAAGATGCTGAAGCATATGGCTCAGAGGAAATCAGAATGGCAGCTTGCTATTCCTTGTTTGAGGACAGAAAGTATACGGATGGCAGGATGTTTTCAGGGGATCAGGCCTGCAGACCTCTATAGCTACAGCATGAGAGACCTTTGCTGCAGGAGAGAACAAGAGCTCAGACACTGTGAGAATTTATGATTCTGAAAATGGTCTGATAACGAGAAGTTAAAGAGCTTTAGAACATTGTATGTGTGAATCTAAAAAAAGGAACTAATACAGACAATGCACATCCTTCCAAAGGCAGCTGGTGTTTGTGGGACCTTTGGTATTAGGTGGCTGCTCAGCTTCAGACTGTTTACAGAAATCACTATGCATTGTTGGTGTCAGGGCCTGGGAGGTAATTTGAGACAGATTCCAAAAATGCAGTGCAGTTAAAATTTCAAAATCCCTTTTTGGCGCTCTTGAGAGTTCAGAACTGCTCATTTGGGCAAGGCTGATTTTGAAATTGTTATTAAAAAAAGATTAACAAAATATTAGGTATTAAGATTTGATAGGGAAAATCTGAAGTGAAAATAATATTGTTAACTTACGTAATTGCCTGATCTTATCACCTGTATTGTCCTTCCTCTTTCCCCTGATACTTATTATCACTGATTAAAGTATCTTTTTCTAACTTGGAAAGTAAATTTTTGAGACCAGGGTTGTAATTTTTGATACCGACTGAACAGGGTCATAACAAAGCAGGTGAGACTCTGAGGGATGAAACTACAGGAGGTGGATTTTAGATGCAATCTGAATGGAGAAGTATAGTATCTCACATACATATTTTTGTGTGTGTATACTCACAGCTATGAAAATTTGTTGTATTAGCCAATAAGAAAAAGGACTAATGGATACTATGTAAACCTAACTGTGAAGAAACCGATGAGATGTCTACAGTCAATTCTAAAATGTTTCCCTTTAATACAAGTCGAGCTTCCTGAAATGTTAAAGTACCCCACTTATCCCTAGATTGATTTCATCTCTCTGCAGGATCCCTCCTGTCCATATCTAACATTCAAAACATTGTCTCTGCTTGCATTTTTCCTCCTTGCTGTTGCATATTTTACATACAGATGGTCAAATCACAAAAGTTCTAGTAAAACCAACAGCAAGCACCAGCCAGACCTTCCTATACACAAAAAAACAATAGTCCAGCTTCAGCGATTTTGGGGGGAAAAATGCACAAATCTGGAAGGAAGGGATGATGCTATAGAGAATATTCCTCTTGACTATAAAAATTTCCATGCCAGCAAACAGCTAGTGGTGTTTCTAGCAAATTCCCTCTCTCTAGATTAAACAATCAGCTGCCCTTTCTTAATGTTCACTGTAGCCTAGCTCATTTTGTACATCTGTTGTAGTCTTGCAAATATTAGTAAACAAGCCTTTCACAGCATGCCTTGCTGCTAAGCAGCACTGACAGACACTTGAGATAGCCTGAGTCTCTAGAGCTGGGTATGGCTAAAGATTTTTACCTGTTTATCTGTCTGATTTAATAGCCCTCTTGATCCAGAATCGAGAAAATTTATGTCCAAAATCATCCAAAACCACAAGCAAGTACATTTGGTCCAAGAGTACCATAGAAAAATGTTCCATAGAAAGTATCTTCTGACTTGAAATAGTCTTACCAAGGTCAGAAATATTTAAAAATACGGGAATTCAGATAATTCATTTATAAAGTGATGATTTCTGATAAATGTCCTTTGCTACTGAAGTTTATTCATTGCCAGTATATAGCAGCAATTATGGTTGTACATAGAGATGCAAGGGATGTGTATGAAAAATGTGGAATTTGAGGGATGGCAGGCTAAAATACTGAACCAGGGAAATCAAATTGATCAGGGCCTTATGATCAGTACCCTGAGCAGTGGTAATTTCAATATTGTATTTCTATGAGATCACCACCATAAAAAATAACTCTTTGTGTTTTAATAGTCTCTTGATGTCTTAAAAAATGCCTTTAGTATATTGGTAAAAGAAAAGAATTGTCTGCTGTTTAATTAGGTTTCAGGGCATATAACCAGCTAAGAATTTTAATTTGTACATCATGGCAGCTAACATAAAGACAAGATATATATCCCTTTGCTGAAAATAACTTGATTAAGAAACCAAAGACCTACATATTGTGTGTAGTCATCAGAAGTTGGCATATGCTCTGCAAGACTGCTTTGTCTGGCACCTGAAGCTGTTGTCAAGCTTTTTCTTTGAATCCTTCTAGTTGGTATTCGTTCCCAGTCTCGTTGTCACTTAGCTCCTCTGAACTGCCAGCAGCAGCGCCCTTTCTTTCTGCCTGTTGTGACAAAGCCAGTTCACCAGGCACTGCTCAGAAGTTACTCCAAGCTGTGACATATGGGAGCTTATGAATCAGGTTTTCCCGATTGGAAAAGTATCAATAATCAAGAATGATGATGAAAAAAAACTAAGAGCCTTATTGCTATTGTTTAACAGCACTGTCTGCCGTGCAATTTATTGCCTCTCTACCCACAACATAAGAACGCTGTTAAAGTTTATATGCTACAAGAAATGTAGCATTTTAACTTTTTGTATTAACCACATGAGAAAGAAAGAAGCCATTCCCATTATCCAGTGCTTGGGAAAGCACACCAGTTGGTGCGCGTGACACTCACAGTAGGAGTAGCTGACATGGGATCCATATGGCACTTGAGCATGGAATTCAGCAAGAGAAACTGAAAGGTCATCCAAACTTCAGCTGGAGAGAGAGCTTCATCTTAAGATGAAAAAGAAATTGCTTGCTGTGGCCAACTGTTGTATCACTACATGTAGTGATACAGCATCTATATCCCTACCCTGCATCTTTATCCCTGCTCTGTAGCTTTATCTTCTTAAAATGAAGCAGGGGCGGACTGTCACAGCCTGAGTAGGAGGAGGCAAGAAGTAAATGGGTATTATTAAAGAAGGCAAGTGCACTTGCTCCAAGCTCTGAGAATTACTGGTAATTCTGCTTTTGGCTGGGCTAGAGTTAATTTTCTTCACAGTAATTGGTGTGGGGCTGTGTTTCGGATTTATGCTGGAAACAGTGCTGGTAATACAGGGATGTTTTCATTATTGCTGAGCTGGGCTTGCACAGAGCCAAGGCCTTTTCTGCCTCTCAACCCCATCAGTGAGGAGGCTGGGAGAGCACAAGAAGTTGGGAGGGACACAGGCAGGACAGCTGACCCCAGCTGCCCAGAGGGACATTCCTCACCACAGGGCATCAGGCTCAGTTACAAAGCTGGGCAAGGAGAAGCACTGGGGGGGATGTTGGGAGTGGTGGCATTTGCCTTCCCCAGTCACTGTTACCTGTGATGGAGCCTGGCTGTGCTGGGCAGGGCTGAACACCTGCCTGCCCTTGGCAGGGGGAGAATCCATTTTGCTTTACTTATAAAACTGTCTTTGTCTCAACCCATGAGTTTACCCACTTCAAGAGAATGCCTAGAGTTGTTCGAATGCAAATAGCTATTGGAACAGTTCAACAACCAGGAAACAGAAGAGTTAAGAATAAGTTCCTGTTCATTTGCCAAAGTATCAACTGAAAGATCCCTTCCAGTTTCCACTGCAGTGTAATGGTGAGAGACTTGCCTAAAGCAGCACTAAAGCATGACTAAACCCATATTCCAAAGTCAATTCTATCTGAGATCCATTTTCCTTTTTGAATTTACAGTGTTTTAATCCTNGTCTTTGTCTCAACCCATGAGTTTACCCACTTCAAGAGAATGCCTAGAGTTGTTTGAATGCAAATAGCTATTGGAACAGTTCAACAACCAGGAAACAGAAGAGTTAAGAATAAGTTCCTGTTCATTTGCCAAAGTATCAACTGAAAGATCCCTTCCAGTTTCCACTGCAGTGTAATGGTGAGAGACTTGCCTAAAGCAGCACTAAAGCATGACTAAACCCATATTCCAAAGTCAATTCTATCTGAGATCCATTTTCCTTTTTGAATTTACAGTGTTTTAATCCTTTCATTTAAATGTCAATTCTGTGGACATTTACTCTTTTACAGCATGGAAGTCGTGTCTATATTTATTGATGCAATGCCCCTGAGAGCAGGAGAGAAACAAAAGGGTGACCTTTGGTTTCAATTTATTGTCACCAGTACTCAAGTGATCTCTTGTTGATTCAGAGCAGTGACACACCTCACTAATATATTGCAAACATGCACAAAAGTAACACAGGAGATGCTGTTGTTTGTGTCATTACTCACTTCCTATTTCCAGCTTAAGAATATGTTAGTGAAGAGTGTTACACAAACTGCTGATACTGTTTTAACAAGAAATATAGTACAATGCATTGTAGGAGTATAGAGTGATACAATTTTCCTCTGTGGGTTGGAGAAAGTATTTTTCTGAGTGTTTGGATTACACAGACTACATATGATTAGCCTAGTCGTTGCTAATTGCAGGTGTTCTAACGCCCACCTTCTCCTCTTAGATGGCTTTGTCATGGCTGGCATCATTATTTAGTCATTACAACAGTGGACAAAGAGTCAGAATTCCTGGCTCCTGAGAGTAACTTGGGTGATTTACTCGGTTTTTGTGTCCTTGGATCAGTCAGAGCTCAGTCTCTTTGTGCTTCCATCCCTCCATCGAAAAGCAGAAGTAATCTGGAGGTTCATATATATGTTTATGCCTAAGATTCTTTCCCACTCTCTGCAGCAAAAGAGAAAATAAATGTAAACATTTTGTCCTGTGTGAAAATCTGCTATTTGAAAATCTGTGTTTTTCAGGAATTGGGCCAAACTTTTTCTCTCTTCATCACAAATCAATTAATGCAAAACCAGCACACACGGTAACATTGATATGCTTTCCTTTCTGTGGGTTGAAAAGTTAAAATAAGTGCTGATTAGGAATTGGAGGCCTCAGGTATTTCTGTAGTCCTAAAGTGAATTGGCTGTATTATGTTTCCCGAACTTTTGATTTTTTATTTGAATTCGGTTCGACTTGTCTCTGGTTTTGACTTGTCTCTGTGTCACCTGAGTAATTAGTGATTGTCACGCCAGCCCACTGGGTCTCCCTAAATTGCCCAGGGCCAGGTGAGTCCCAGGACACACTGTTGGTTGTCCTACCTTGTGCCCATTCAGAATTAACAGGAGAACTTGGCTGGGATTGAACTGAAAAAGCACAAGGCAGTGGTACTGAAGTTCACAGGTGCAAATTAGCATTGATGTGACTCAGAACCATTTCAGTTTGGCTCAAAAACATGAAGTTTATTGGTGAGGAGGAGCAAAGGCCAGGGCTCTTGGCATCAGGAGACTGAAGCAATCCCTTCATCTACCACCTTCATGATAGTGGTGTCAGGGAGAAATCCAATAGATGCATGGCAGGACTAATGGGAGAATGCAAGATATACAAGAACACTGCTAATATGAGTTTGGAAACTGAGTGGGGTGAAATGGTTGTTCCTAGTGAGGAAAAAGTAGTTAATGTAAAATTTCAGAATCCTGGGATTCTGTCACGGGCCAAGTAGTCCATGATACTGAAGATAGACAGTATTTTTATCTGGAAAATGCCTTTCAAAAACAAAGTCAATGCCTTTAGCAAACTGCCCCCATCCCAAGGTGCATTTGGTCATCTGCTTAGAGATGTTTAAATAGGTCTAACAAGAGTTAATTCAGCGAACCTTCATGCTGTCCAAATATTTTCCAACATGTCAAATGCAGAGACTTTTCAAAAACCTTGCTTAGAGGTACCAGAACTACAGAAACCAGCCTGGACCTTCTTGAAAACTAACATCTAAGGAAAATATGAACTAGGACATGATTTTTGGAAAAAAACAATTACATATTTTCTTGCAGTATAGGGTTACTTTTTGGCTGCTGCTTCAACTTCTTTGCAGGAAGGCAAAGAATTGCAGCAGGGATGGCTGAGATTTCACTGGGATATTTGAAAATTGGTTGTCAATTCCTTCCTCCTGTCTGAATGGGCTGTAATTCTGTGTCCTGTGGCACTCTGGGCTCTCAACTGCCCCTCCAATAGGGTGTTCTAAACCTCTTGGCTTGTTCTGCCTGCATCTAAATGTCACCTCTGGCTCTCAAAGCCACTTAGGGTACTTCAGGAATTCTCTCTCAAGGCAGCTGTCACCTCCTGGGAGAAAACAACAGCTTCCAGTGAATGGCACTGAACGATTAGAAAAGACTCAGAAGGAGAGGGAGGAGGAGAAAGGCATTTGTCAATATTTTTTTGTCAGTTTGGTTTTTGTTATTATTGCTGTTGGTTTTTTCCCCAGAGACATTAAAGTGTATGATTGCATCCTGTGTTTGAATGCTGTAGTGCTGGATCAGAGCAGAGACTGTGAAGCTCCTGTATTTTATCCCTGGTACCTTTAGGAACATGAGCAAGAGAAAATCAGTGGGGGATTTTTATATGGAGTTATTGATATGTGTGACCAAAGATGAGCAAATTACATCCAGGTGAGAAATTATGAGAAACTCTTTAGTCATCAAGAAAAATTAGTGGTTTGTGGGTTACTATGGTTTTGGGTTTGTTTTTTGGTTTTTTGGTTTTTTTTATATTTGCATAGATAAACCTGGATGTTCTTGGAACCTGCTCTGTTATGGGCAGACAGCTTGACCTGGGTACTTCTACCACATATTTTTGCAGAATTCCCCAATCTGTTGTGATTGGAGGAGCTGGAAAATTCTTGAGTGTTTAGAAACATGGCTGCTTCTTAATGCATGGGGGTTTTTTCACTCCAGAGACCTGGATATTCTCTCTCTTTTGCACGAGGCTCTAACCAAGGGTTACGGCTGAGTGAGTCTACTGGTTTTGACTTTCTGTTATACTATGCTTTTAAATAATCATTAGAAGTGCCTAGAGCACAGGATGGGCACCTTTCACATCTGGGGTTCTTTTAATAAGCATAAATAAATACTTATGGAAAAGACAGCTATGGCAGTTCCCCCTCTTCTCTGAGAGATCTCTCTTCAAAGCTGTGGATCAAAAGACCAGTGCAAATATCCAGCAGCAGGGACCATGACTCTTGAGTACTGGCACAGAAGAGTCACATGTGAACTTCTAAGCCTGCATAAGTAACCTTCCAAAATGCAGGTTGAAAAAATAATAAACACACTTATCTTGTCAGCAGGGAAAGAAAGCACCTCCTGTCACTCAGAGCAACTCTCGGAGGCATTGCAGTCATGTATGGAAGCTGAAGGAAGCCTGTGTGAGGCCCTCTGCCTTCAGAAATGTGACAGAACTTCAAGGCTGCTTTCACTGAGACACCAGAAATGGCACTGCAAGAGACTCAAGAGATCCAAATTAAAATTCCATCTCTGACACAGACCTTTGGAGTGTATGAGCAAATTACCATGCCCCTCAGTTCCTTCTGGTAAGAAAAAAGGATGATAATGTTTTTTCTCTCTGTCTTGTATCAGAGCACCAGACTGGGGCCATTTCTCACTAGACAGATGTATTGGAACCCAAGCCCTCTTGGGGCAGCTGAACAAGAAATACAGAAGTAACAGTAGGTGTAAGTAGGTACTAAGTTTTTTCTAATACCTTGAAATTAATGTGGGATGTGCTGTTTTTGCTTTTATATACTAAAAAATAAAATTTATCTTTTTATGAAGACAGATGAGCTTTTATTGAACAGTATAAAACTTACTTTGGAGAAATGCAAGCAAAAAGTCTTGACTGTAGACAACTATTTTCCTCATATAAAACCAATGACGCAGGAGAGAATTTTATAACTGCATATGCTCACAAAAGAGCTCAAAACCAGCTCATCCACTATCCTACCTCTAAGCCTAGTGCAGATCAGTAGGGGAAATTATCAGAAACCCCTAAACCTTACTCTTGTGCTCTAAATGCTGTTGGTTTTGTTTTCAAATCTCATTTCAGCCTGTCTTTGGATGTCAAAGGTTGATGTAACGAGACATCTGCTGCTGTCCTGAAACTGCAACTCTGATTGGTAAAATTGATTTTGTTTCCTTAAAGTTGGTTACTAAAACTGGTATTTTACAGTAGAGAATGCCTCTCCTCGCTAACCAGTACTCATCACTGACTTGTACTAAACAAACCATGTCCTTTGCTGTCTGGCTATCCATCTGTAAAGAGCATTCCTTAAAAAACAGTAATCTGCTTATACAGGATTTTGTAGCAACATAAATAAATGTGTGAGGCTGTACAGGACAACAGATAAGCAGACTGGTGTTTTAAGTGTGGAATCCCACGCTGAGTGAAGGGTTGTTTCCTACCCTGAAGGACTGAGGAAAGGGGAGGGCAAAGGAAACTGCAGTAACTCCACAGCTCCATAGATGTCACCAGCTTCTCACTCCAGCCTTCCACAGATGTTTTGGTTCGTACCTATCGCCCTCCAGCCACTTACTCTGTAGCCCCAGAGGGACTGTTTTTTGGATGATGAAATACTGTAGAGTGCAAATTAAAAGCTGCCATCAGTGAGCTGTGCCTGGACAGGAGATACAAAATGGAAAATTATAAACAGGAACACAGTACTTTTTCAATTACATCTTAAGAACACATGCTTACTTAACAGGAGTCTTACAACAGTGTGAACTTCTTTTTTAGATTTTGAGAGCTAAATCATGATGATATTTCCTGAGCTTTGTTTAAAATTATTTATGAAGGTTATTTGCAACATTTTGCCTCCTTCTGGAATTCTCACGTAAAAATCTAAACCACAAAATTTCCGTTCATGTAACACCCACAGCAGTCATGCTCTGTTCTTTTGGAGCTAGGAACTTGACTACAAAATGGCAAGGGCAGTTCCAAAAAGGAAAAAAAAACAAAACAACAACAAAACAAAAACCAACAAAAAAACAGAAGGAGAAAGACCCTCTTACATCCTCACAGAGAATAACTTAGGTGCTGATTTCAGATAAGAAACCAAAGGTGTGAGGATAGGACAAGAAAGGGAACAGAGAACAAGGAGGAGGATTTGCTTGTTGAAATGAGCTTTGTTTTATCATAAAGCAACCTCTCTAATAAACAACTTGATTTGTATGAGAGATTGATTTGTTAGTTAAAGAGCAGCACCCCAGGGATCTCAGATTTGAGTCCCAAGGGGAGCAGCTGCCGCTGCACAGGAGAGAGTGGCTGTGCATTAGCTGTGCCACTGTCCCCCCACACATTCCTTAGCTTGGTGGTCCTGGGGCCCATTGATTCTGGCAGTCAAAGCCCTGCTTAGGGCTCTGAGCCCAGCCAATCTCAACTACATCTGTGGGGAAAAGCTGTAAGTGGTGGCTGCTGTGTTCAAGGGACCATGCAGATGGATTGAGGGCAGGTTTGTACTGCAGTATTTGGCTGGAGGAGGGGGAAGGCAGGCACCCAGATGCTGCAATGCTTTCAGAGAAACTCCTTTAGTGCTTGTATGACAGGTGTCTGCAAGGGCTCAGCCAGCATAGCTAGAGCTTGGCTGTGGCTCCTGGGGGCCAGCCCTGGCCAAACAGACTGTGCCCTAAAAGTGCACCCTCACCAGCCCCAGCCCTGTGTTCTGACACAGGCTCCACCCAGTCCCTCACGAGATTTATTTTCAAGACTGCCCCAGAGAGTGGTACTTTCTTGGCTTGATGTTTAATTCAGGCACAGGAGACAGGATGGAGAGATCAGAGGGTGGGGTTAGGAGAGGGGCAGGTCATGGCAGTGGGGCAGTAGGGTCTGGCTGCTGGGGTCCTTGGGCCAGAGGTTTGTCCAAGAGATCACACAGCTGTCTAGCCCACAGTCAAGCACCTAGGAGGGATGCAGAGCAGGACAACGCTTTTTTTTGGATTTTGAAGAAATTTCTCAGGGTAGAGGGGAGAAATACTAAAAACCAACACATCATTTCTTCAGGATTTCCATTTTTTAAACTAGTATCTTAAAATATATTTAAAAGCTTTGTTAGTAAGTGATCCTCAAAAATTTGAAAATACATATTAGCTCAGCTGGTAGTGACCCTGCAACACTCCACTGTTAATAAATAATCAGCATTTTTCATACAATGCCTTTCACCTTTGGAAAGGAGGGCCATCCCCTAATTTGATATACAAGGCTGTACTTCAGTTTGAGATCACCACCAGCACTATTGCTGTGAATTTACATTGGTGTAATGGCAAGTAGAATTTGTTCCTAAAAGAGAGGCAGTGAAAAATGAACATATACTATAATTTCCCAAGTGGTGGATTTTCATATTATTTATGTTCATTCAGGATTTGAATCTCAGAGATTGAATTAATTTCAGATCTCCTACCACCTGACCCAAAACAAAAAACAAACAGCTGTGTTTGTTACTGCTTGGTAATATATTTTTCCAGGAAAACACAGCTTAATCTGGGCTCTGCTGAAATAGCTGTCTGTTGTTTGTGCTTTACAAAGCACACTAGCAACTGAAAAGAGATTGAGTCTCTGCCTACCCCAGAAAATACACCCTTTAACTTTGGTGCAGTGCAACAGCATGTCAAAAATGGGTGTGGAAAAAGTTTTTAAATCCTGTTCAATGTAAAGGAGATGGTAAAGCTAGAAGAGTACTGCGAGGAAGTGCTTAGTTTAGTTTATTGTTTGAAGCAGAAAAAACCCCCACTGTTCAAGAAAAGGGGCAATGACCCAAGAGACTCCAAATGTGCAGGCAGGAGTAGAAATTCTGAGAACAGAAGAGTCCACTTTCTGCAGCACTATGTAAAACAGGCACCAAAAGTAGGGTCATTCACCATGTTGACCAAGGAACATGATTTAATCCCTGAATAACATCAATTACGTGGATCTCTGTCTGATCTCAAAATTTGAAAAAAAGCACTTGGGACCCAAAGCTGAGGTTTTGGAAGGAGTGAGCTTTTTCTCAGCACCAGGGCTGCCAGGCTGGGTCCTCTGGGGGCAGAGAGAAACGTTTTGGCCTGCTCTGGTGCAGTCAGACCTTTGAGGATTTAGGCTTCTCTGCCTGGGAGCAGCAAAGAAGTTGTCTTTTATGCTGAGCTCTGAAGATGGAAGGCAGCTGAGATCCCAAATGTCTTCAGTTGTTTTACATGAGGGGCAGAATGTCATGGTGACTGGAAATGGAGCTTGTGCATGGACAGACACAAAGTGCTGTGTTCTCCTGCATACAGTTCAGTAAGGCGTCTTGGGACTGCTCTGGATCATTCCTCTGAACTTCTTTTTTTATGAGCAGTGATGCTTGGAGATGGAGATGGGCACATACGTGAATGGGAAATTCACAAATATTCACATCTGTCTATATATTTAAATGGCAGAAGAAAATAAGCTTTTCATCTCTTTTGTTTCAAGAAACAAAGTTCTGGTCTATTCTTTTCATGCAACTTCCTAATGAGCAGACAATAAGACTGTTACATACTTTTGTAATGAATAGATTATGTGGTTGAAAAAGGAAGAATTATTTCAGTTAGTTATGCCAGTTGTGAATTACAACGCAGTTTTAATTGAAGAAAAGGGAAATCCACATGCATATCCACTGCATTAATCAAGATGAGATGCCTTGCAATGAATACTGAATGAATACTAATGAAACACCAAGAATAAAATGTCACAGTTCAGAGATATTGTATCTTACCTCTTCCATGCACCAAACCATCAGGATTAATTGAACCAGTGCAAAATGTGATGGCTGATGGCATGTTCATTGTTGCTAAAAGGAAATGAAAGTGTAGGCACAATTTAGCTCATTTATCAAAAGCAGGCTCATCCAGAACTTTTTACAAAACTCAGCTGATGAAGTTTCCTGAATCAGTTTTTCCAGCCAGTTACAGAAGCACGGACCCATCTTTGTTGGATATTTTTGTACAATAATTAATTAAATGGAAGTACATGTGAGGACACATGGACAAATATTTTCAAATTGTATTAGTGGTTTGAAGACGATTATATGTCTTTTTGATATGAAATGTTTTTTAACTACCTCACAGGCTTTGCCATCTGGAAGAGCTGATGTGCAAATGGATCTTTGATATTGCTATTACATATTTTGAACTTTCAAAATTGTACTAATTGCAGAGAAGGCTTTACAACGACTTTTGTCCATCTCCTGAAATTTGTCTGGAATTTCAAGTGGGATTAACTAGCAGAAATGCGATAGTAAAACAGAAGAGTTGGGGCCACTGACTTTGCCAGTAAATGAAGCTTTATCCTGCTTATCCAAAATCACAACACAGAGCAACGGTACTCATTGCAAAAAACAGGAGGATAATTCACTTCTATTATAACCAGTTTAGATGAGCTCATGTGAATATCAAATTATATTATTATACCAGTAGATGAATTATGAAGAAATGAACTTTGAATCCTGCCTTGTGAGTACACCAGAAGCTTGGTCCATGCACCCACTGGGAAACAAGGCAGAGCCCAGTTCTCCTCTTATATACTCTGGACTGCTACAGATTAATAAAATTCAGAGCCAGATTGAATAGTATGTTCTCTAATCACAGACCTTAGACTGCTGTCCTCACAATGAGCTCACACAATGAGCTTTGTGTGTCTCCCTAAAACATAGCCTGTACAAAGCAGGCATCCAGTTTGGGCTCAGAAAAAGAATTTGCTTCTTCCCCTGCTGGTCTGTTCCAATGGTTAGTCACTCTCACTCTTAAAAATGTGTTACTTATTTCCCATCTGGCATCCAGATATGGGAATGTATGTTAGAACAGCTCTGCTGACTTTAATCTGCTACTCCTGATGAGAGGAGAAACAGGCTTGAGGTCTGTTTGCTCCTGATCCAGACTTGGAAAGCCCATTAGTGCTGCGGGTCTGAGTGCTTGGTGCCAGCTACTCCAGCCAGCAAGCTGGGGATGTTCCTTACTGTCTTATTACTTTCGTCTGCTTGTTCCACTAAGTGAGCATTTGTTCACTGAGTCAGCCCTTACGTGACTGCTCTACCCACTCCTTTTCCCCCCTTTCTCCCCCAGTGGGGAATTGTTGCACAGTGCAGTGGAGCACAGAGCCTGCCACTTCCACGAGCAGGGCGGGAGTTCATTCTGCCATTCACGAGTTATTCTGACTCTCTGAAACACACATGTGCGTGTGCACACAAAACCACGAGCAAACCCACTCAGAGACTGTCTCAGAAATTCCTGCTGAAAGCTGTCAGTCATCCCACACCAAGTGAGCTCCCCTTTGGTCTTTTAAAGGCCAAACCTATCCTGTTGCAGAGGATCAGAAAGTCAGTGAATGACAAATCAGGCAGTTGCCAGAGAATGATGAGATTTTCTTTTTAGATCAATAACGGTCCATGACAGTGTCT
Organism: Polioptila caerulea; assembly: GCA_013397295.1. Taxonomy (NCBI): domain Eukaryota; kingdom Metazoa; phylum Chordata; class Aves; order Passeriformes; family Certhiidae; genus Polioptila; species Polioptila caerulea. The sequence continues at coordinate 79,681 of VYXF01005255.1, read as the reverse complement.
AGGTAACAATTTTAACACTTCTACTACAACGTGATTTTGTAATGTCGCAGCTAATCTCGTAATGATATCGCCACCTGGTGCCTGCTGCATCGTATACCAAGCTGCAGGAAACGCAGCGTTACTATGACAATTTCTGTGGCAGATGCTGTGGGCTTCCCGTAAAATATTTGGCTCAAAAAGCTTCTTGTGAGGTGGGCAGGATGGGCACAGCTGATACCAAAATGCTGGAGCCTGGGTGTGTGATGGTTTTGGGATGTGGTGGTCGCCACCCTAGTGCCATTTGTGAAGCAAATGTAGCTGGAGGTTGTGTCTGCTGGGGGACACTGGGATGGTGGCTGTGTCCCCCTGTTAGCACCGTGCAATACAATGCGTGCTGCAGGTCAGTGTTCTGGCCATACCTTTTCACCTTTTCATCTCAGCATCCAAGAAAACTCCTCTTTTTTGGAATACTCTTCAAATGCAGAGGACTTCCTTTTCATTTCTATGGGTTTGGTGTTAGAGGGACATTGAATCACTTATCAAGGGCTGGTTTCTGCTTCACTGAAAGTGAGAAGTCTCACAAGGTTCCAGAGCTAGGATTTACCCTTTGCTATACTGCACACATAATGAGGGCTGCAGGAGATAGACCTTCAGGACAGCATTGTAATCTCTAGATATGCTGGGCAGATGACATCTAGAGATCTGATTCTATTCTATAATTTTAGTTCATGGTTTAGGGTCACCTCCTTGTAGGTTCAGCCCAGAGAAGATTCCATTTCTGTGCCCTTATATGCTGTGAATCCTTCACCCACACCAACTTGGCTGAAGGGATGTGCGCTGCTGTGACAAGGAATTCTGTTCCTTCTGAGTCAAGTGAGTCCTGGAATGGCCTCTTCCTCACATCCTCTCTGCACATTGTCTTGGAAGGAGTACTTTTGGACAACACTGGCACACCATTCCATGCTCTGCTGAGCTAGAGAGTTTCACAATTGCCTCACTGTGCAGAAGGGAACTGGGAACTTGGCCACAACCATTTCCTAAGCTCCTTATATTATGCTGTGGTTTGCAAGAGCTTTTGTGTCCTAGGCCAAGCAGAGGTGCCAGCTCACCCTTCCACCCTAAAATGCAGGCTTCAGGCAGGAGAAATATTCCCCTGTGTGCTGTTGCATGAGGCCATATGATGTCATGAGAAGGGTGAGAAGGGCAAGAGGGGTGGGCTGGTTGTGAGCAGCAGGGAAAGGTGCAGCAGCTAGGAAGCCTGGAAGAGCAAAAAGTCCTGAGTGCTGTGACTTTTTCTAGTGGGTTTTCCTCTGCCAGGGAAGAATGGGTGAAATCAAGATACAGAAGGAAGCAGGTTGTGCAGAGCAGTGGGGACTAGAGAAGAGAGATTAAGTTAGGGCAGATGGCAAGCTCAGAGGTCACATCAGAGAGGATCTGCTCCTGAAAACAGTACTTGGTTCTTCACATCCTCCATTCCCCTTCCTGTCACAGAGTATGGGGAAAGGGAGTTGCACAATCTGCCCCTGTCAAGACCTTTCTAGAATCTCTGTTGCCTGGCTGTCATACCCGCTGTGGTCTGTCCAGGGATGCAGGCAGACCTTACTTCCAGATGCTGACTGCCATGTTCCTGACAATTTATCTTCTCTTCCCATTCCCCAGCATACTCCATGTCAAGGAACTGCACTCCTGGATGTGCACTATGCTGGGTGTGCAGGTACACTCTCACCTGTGGAGGTGACCCCTCCAAATATTAAGATAAGGTGAGGAATCACCCTTTGACTCACCACTGATCATTTCTTTGTGCATTATCCTGGGAAGATGTCCCTGCTCAGCACTTCTGCATTTCATTCAGCATTTATTCTTCGGCACTCCATAGTGTCCCCCACCTGACAGGGGCCTGTATTTATTCTGTTGGACATCTCTAGCCAGTTGGGGCACTAAGGATCAATGGCCCTATCAGGTCCCCAGCCCTGAATTTTGGATGTATTAAGTCCTTGCAGATTTGATTGACTTTGGAGCTGCTACAGCTCAGGAGTTTGGCCACCAGTCTCCCAATGAACAAACCAAGACATCCAGCCAAACTTGAGCTTACGTTCAGCAGCCAAGTGACGGGAATCAGGCATATTGACACCAGATGAGAATCTGGCCCTAAAATATCCGTAAGACAAAGAATGGAAAGCACAAAAAATTTTCATAGATATTCCATTTAATGTTTTGTAAACTTTCCTGCTATGTTGCTAGGGGGATTTTAATACATCAACGTTTTTAAAATAGACCTTAGTGAGATGTTTGTAATTGGAGCTAATTCTCCCTCCACCCTGAACTTCCTTATTGTTCCCGGCACTGTTTCATCTCCCTCCTGTCTGTAAAAGACCCTCTTGCTGACCCACTTCCTGCCCCTGTAGCAGTATTAGGAACTGCACAAGGAATCCTTGTCTTAATGCCCTTGGATGCTGACATTGCATTTTCAGCTAGCCAGGCTTCATCTGGAGAGTGGAGTTCTTGCGTTTCCTGATGTGAGTCAGTTGTGAGGAAAGTGTTTAACCTTTTTGTCAAAGGTTAAACATATAAAAGGGGAATGTGAAGCTCTTGTATTCCTGTTGTTGCCACATTAAAGAGAGCAGCTTTCATGGCTGAAAAAAATAATACTTTTCAGGGGGGTATTTCTTTCTGTATGCAATTCAAAGCTGCAGTTTACTCCACTTGTTAAGGAAAGTGTATGTTTAAACAGGACTGCATGACAAAGTTTTTCATTGACTGTTTCCATTGTTTTGTTTTGTTTTGTTTTTTCATTTTGCTGGTCCTCTCTGCCTTTCTCAAAGGATTTGAAGAGGCTTGGACAGGCATTTGTATGAAGTGAGCCAATTAGAATTTTTCAAAATGGTCCATTTGTATAAAATATAAAGATCTTCAAAGCAAAATAAAGAGCAAATAATCTTTAGCTTGTAAGCAAAAGAATTTGTCACTTCTTTTTCTTACTGACACCATATTATTTTGATCCATCTTTTTCCACTGCTTAGCTGAGCATACTGGTTTCTTACCTGTAATTACCAAGACTGATGACTTAGCTATGTTACCTACAATCACATACCACCTTCCCCTGACTAAATACTTAATGGCATGCTCTTGTCATGATCCAGAATACTCTGTCAAAGAGCTCATTCCAGTTTTGCTCTGTGTGCTCATTGTTTCTGCCCTTTGTGAAGCATAGGAACACAAACCCATTTTTGTTGAGAGGTAATTCCCCAGGCAACCTGCTGGTTCTGCACGAATTGCCCCACTGATAATGTGTTGGTTGTCTTTATGGTTGGGCCCAAAATATCCCACTGTAATCAATTGACTATGATTATCCAATGTGTCTGAGAGAAAGCCAGGAACAGACTGAAGGTTTGCTCTTGAATCTCTGTTGCTCAAGGCCTCCATTCTAGCAGATAATTGGAACACTCTACTCTGCTCTGGGTTCTTCTGCAGCTCTCTAGGATTGTGTCCTAGAGCTCCACACAGCAATTTTTCTGGGCTGGAAAGACACAGACTTGAAAGGGAAAAGAGTAAAAACAAAAAATAAAGGATAAAGAAAAATTAGAAACGTCATTCCCAAGGGACCATTCTCAACAATCTGTTAACTTTGCATTGGTGAGTTCATAACCACTTCCAAAAAAATGTCACAAACTCTCAGCAGAGCAGCTTGAACCTCTGCTGATGAATTGAAGGAAATTTGTTTTAAAGAAAATACATCACATGAAGTTAACTCACAGTACAGGATCAGCCAAAACCAACACCACAGAACAGGAATTCCTTCATTTTAACAATACCATACATAATCTCATTGCAGGCTGAGCAGTAACATTAGAAACTGCAAATGTAACACCTTCCTCTACAGTTAAAATTTGGCAGTAGTGACTTAAAAAAAAAAATCCTAAAACCAGCCTCAATCTTCAGCCTTGATGCATTTGTTTCATTAAGAGGATTTATGAGTTAACCACTTAGAAAATCCAATCAATGTAGTGTTAGGGTTCCTATGTTTTGTTACAGGTGTATACGTAACGTGTTATTCAAAAAACCCTGCAGAACAGTTCAAAGCTGACACTGTGAGTGCTGCCTGAACTGTGGAGGAGGGCTGGTTTTCCACACCTCTGTTATGTGCTTCATCACTGTAGTTCTGTCTCCTCTTGCAAGGCCAACTCGATCTGACTGTGCTTTTCCCAATTACATCGCTTCCATTGAAAGGACAAAAGTAACCACTGTGAATCACACTGTCAAAACCCCAGGCACTACCTTCCATGGTTCTTCATTTACATTACAATTAAGTGCCTTTTGGTTCCCAAAAACTAATTCCTCTCAAAGCTGGGGCAAAAGAGCTCTGTGTGAAGACTGCCTGGGCTCCAGAATTAGTGGCAATACAATGTTAAGGCAGACATAGCATAGAGCAGCTGCATGGTCACTGCCACAGCTCCTGGCCTGCAGTTAGTAGCTGTGATCTCCTCTGTTCCTGTATGGAATGAATGTGTTTTTTCATTTTGCTGGCAGGTCAGTAGGACAAATGCAGACCTGTCTCCTTGGGCACCTGACAGCTCCTGCTGTTTGCCTGCTGCAGAAGGAATCGCTGCAGCAGTCCGTGCAATTCCTGCACACGGCTTCTCTGGACATCCCACGGCTCCCAAGCTCTGAGATTCCAGTGGAAGCATAGAATGTTTTGGGTTGGAAGGGACCTTCAGAGCATCTTGTTCCAAGCCCCCTGCCATGGGCAGGAACACCTCCCATTTGACCAGGTTCCTCAGAGATTCATCCAACCTGACCTTGCACACTGCCAGGAATGGGGGTTATATAACAGTAATCCAGGAATATCCCTGGGCTGGGATTTGTTCCGTCTGACTGAATGTGTGAGTTAGGAGTGCAGTAACACCAGGCACTGTATATTAATGGTTCAAGATGTTATGGAGATCTTCTACAGTAAAGATGCCGTGATATTAGCAGATCTCTTGGGCAAGGAGGAGCAGCAACAGCCTGCTTATTTGAGCAGGGGTATTTTCTCCCTTTCTTCCTCCCCACTCAGATCTCCGCCCAACCAGATTCTCAGATATTGGACAAAAACCCCACCAAAACACAAATAAGACAACTGAAAAGGTTTCCAAAGGTTTTTCTGATTTATAGAAACCTGGTTCAGCCAGAAAGTTGCTGGAATGACAGAAAGTCAAGGGACTTACACTAGGGAAGGGAGTAAAAGGATGACAAAACCCACACTGCTATTTCCTTTAGGACAGGAGGCTTCACAGGGAGAGAAGCCTCTGTGAAACAAAGTGATCATTTCTACTGCTGTCACTCTGAACAGTATGGACAGTAGCCTCCACCTTTATTCAGCTTAAACAATAATTTAGCCTTTTCCTTTGCAGCATCAGGGCATCCTCCTGTGTTTAGCCACAGACTACCAAAAACCTGTGTGTATTTTTCAGTGGTGCAGAACTTATTTTTCCTTAGAGACATAGGACAGTTTCCAAACCATTTCTGCTAGAAAGATGAATTGGAATAGGATTTGAGATGAGAGAACCTGGGCTCGTTTCCCAATTCTGCCATGTACATCTTGCAGTCTTGGGCAAATCTTAGCTCTGTCTGTTCTGAGCTATTTGGGGCAGGCAGTTTCTCATTTGATTCTCCATACATGAAGTGCTTAGCACAAAGGGGACTCCAACCACTCATGAATAACCAGTAACAGATGGTTATAGGTTGTCAGTGTGACTAGGTATTCCCACACTGATAGTTTTTGCGAGCAATTTTCATCTTTTGAGAAATCTTGCCAACAGGCCAAAATTGGAAGTACGTAAAAGAAAAATTAAATGAAGGAGTCGATTTTCAAAATGTCTCTTTTCCAGATCTAAAATACTGAAAAAGCTTTCCACTGTAGGAGCTGAGACATGTTGGAAAAACTGGCAAAGTCCTGCTAAAGCCAAATGTCAGTGCTGTGCTAACTCAAATCCATGGTAAGCTCAACTTTTTGACTTCCAGAAATGGCATAAAGAACTCTTTTGGGACAGATATTTCCTTAATCTCTTACTTGCATTCACTCGAATGAGCTTTTCACAATTACGAGTTTCCCCATTTGGCAGCACTTCTGCATTGTCACAGGCAGGGATGACATAATAAACTACTCTTACGCATATTCTGGAGCTCTTCTGAGTAAAAATAGTGGCCCTCAGCTTTAATCTTTGGAACTCTGCGTCTCGGTGCAGCTATTCTGATGGCAGGGGCGAGCAGCTCTGGCTAAGGCAGGAAACAGATGTATCCTCTTATTCTTAACATAAATTTGGGGGGTTTATTTTTTGGTTAGCTGCAGTCCTAATCTCACTTTCAATCGAGTGCGGAGGAAAAGAGTAATTAGTGAAGTATTAGTGTTATTATTATTTCCTGACATTAACTCTCCTGCTACTTGTCCATCCTTTTCTCAGGCCCAGTGAAATGGTGTGTGGCTTTAACAGCTGAAGAGCATTTTTTATGGCTGGTCCCTCTCTGAGCTCTGAAGTTCAGTGCCTTCCCTCTACTGAGCTATGTGGGTGGTAAGTGCCTTAGAACAGTATAGCTTAAGCAGGAAGTGGAATATGGTTAGTGGAGTTTTTATGGAATTAGTGGAGTTTTTGTTGTTGGAGAACTGTTTTCCAAAAGCACTGTTATGGGTTTTTTTAATCTGCAAAGCAGATGCAAATGTAGTTTATAACGACTCTTTTATTGTGCAGTAAATGTGTAGTAACTAATATCTACTAACATGACTGTTGTGATTCTAAAATTAATGAGTCAGTTTTTAACATTACTCCAAATAATGCAAAATTGTAATTTGGCTTAAGTCATCATAGAGGTGGCCCAGGCACAAAAATAGAGGAGCCAATTTACCAGACATCCTAGCCAGGAATAGGCCCCTCATCCTCTGAAGGTTGCACCTACATTTAAGAACAGGAGGTTTGTCCTGCCCATTGCTTTCCATGAGGATGAGGCAGCATTTCTGACACCTCTCTACTTACCCAACTGCAAAAAGCAGCAGGCAGCACAAGCACATCCTTCCCTCCTAACATCTGGGCTGGATAGATACTCCAGGGACCTTGAGGAGATGCAGAGTGGGGGGTTTTTTCCTCTCCTTCTTTCACTCTTTTTTTTTTATTATTTTTTCCCAGCTATTATATCATAGTTGATTTTTGACAGCTGTAGTTATCCCTGGTGAAAAGTTTTTGTTCCTTAAGTAGGAACGATAGTACTTCAGACCATATTGCAAACATTTATGTAACTTTTTTACACACATCTGCTACATGTGTACCTTTTTTAATTACTATGATGTGGTTCTCAGTAATTATGACTCTACAGTGTAAGACAGTTATGAAAAGATAGCCCTCCCATCATTTCGTTTTCTTAAGAACCAGAAATTTATTTTGAAGGCAATGTTTTCTAAGAAAGACAAGTTTTATTTAAAGCACCTCTGTATTCAAGCAAAGATAATAACTCAAGAGGCAATTTAGCCTATTTTCATAAAACTCTTGAGATCTTTCATCATCAGATTTAACTGGCTTTCATTGTGCTGAGCTGCTTTTGATACCTTTTGAGCCTTTATTTAAAACCCACAATTACAGGTTAGAATCATTGTGGCCATTGAGGCAAATTCAGTTCTGAGGTAAGTCAGGGAAATCGCACAATATCAGGGTTGTCAAGGTTGGAAAAGACCTCTAAGGTCATGAACCCTTAACCATAACCCATAAACCATTAACTCAGCTGTGGTTCACCACTAAACCGTGTCCCCAAGTGCCACATCCACACCTTTTTTGAACACTTTCAGGGATGGTGACTCAACCACTTCCCTGGGCAGCCTGTTCCATTGCTTGATAACCTTTTTTGTGAATAAATCTTTCCTAATATCCAATCTAAATCTCTCCTGGAAAAACTTGAGGCTATTTCCTCTTGTCCTGCCTTTTTACTTGGGAAAAGAAACTACTTTGATTTACGTTTTTTTAAACACGCTGATTTGCCTAGAAGCTTCCTTTAAGAACTTCAGTATTAAATAAGAACTGTTTGTCCTATTCAATATTTCCATTAAAAACAAGGAAGAAGAGGAAGAAGAATGGGGATGCTGCATAGAAAAACCTGCTGGCCATTGCTAGAAATCAAAAGATCTTGTGTCATATGGGTCACAACTCCCTGCAGGCTGGGGGAAGAGTGGTTGGAAGAAGCTGCCTGGTGGGAGAGTTCTCAACAGAAACTGTTCAATTAATCCAAGCAGTTTAGTTTTGACTGCTAAACCAAATCCATCTACATTGATTCAGGGGACCCATTCAGAGGACCTGCCCATTTTTGCAGCCATAGTTTTGTAGAGCAACTCTGATCTTTTGGAGGAGACACCCCTAAGGGAGTCAAAATTTTGGGGTACAAAATGTGCTGGGTTTTTTTCCTATGATCTTAAAACAATCCCAGCATGCTCATTATTTTGTGGGTGTGATAACATGATGCAGTTTGGAAAGGCCTCATGTTACATCATTTTTGGTGATTGAAAGTAAAAATTCTTGAGGTGGGTGGAGAAAGAATTATTACCATTCCCTGCCACTCTGAAATGATAAATGCTTGGAAAACTCCCAGAATGATATTGAAGTGCCTATAAAAGTAAATATTTATTCTGCACACAAATCTTTTCGATCTGTCAGTAGCTGAATTTGATTATTCTTCTGTTGGTTTCTGTTACTTGACTGGGTATTTGCAGACAGATGGCCTCTTATAGTGTTAATAAAAACAACTTATGTAGAATGATTGGGCTGTATAGTAATTGGGGAAATACTGAGGATTTGGAAAGAGAATAGCCTGCCAAAACCTAATGTCAGTTTATACACATTTATTTCCTTCTTATAGCAAATGAAGATTTTCTTCTTCAGATATGTTCAGTTACTCTGGTCAAGTAAGTCCAGAGTTTGAGATACTGAGGAACTGAGATTTATAGGTTCAACTCGTTTTCCTGTCACATTTCACTGATCAAACAAAGAAAAGTATATTTTTGAGTTTGATTTTAATAGTCAAAATCCCTGTACTTTTGAACCTGTGTCAACAAATCTCTTAAAAGCTATGAACTGATGCAAGAAAATCTGTGAAAAGGCTGAATGGAGTGAATGGAGTTAACCAAAAGGCAACTGATTTTCTGTTCCAGTTGTACTATAGCATCCATTCTGTTTGTTGAAAATCCTTGTAATCACAAGTGTCACCCACCCTCACACAGTAAAAACATAGATAAGGAAAGTTTAAAAAAGAGCTAAACCGGATAAAACTTTGATACAAAATCAGCACAAACATTTGGTGAACTTTACCAAGATGTAATGTTTTAAATTCGTTGAAGGTAAGTGATGTGAAAAAAACACCTCTGCTTTTGCAATAATGCCATTAGTTCCTCTCTCTCTTCCTCCTCTTCCCTTGAAAGAAAAGTATGACCAGTTTTCTCTGCTTTCGGTTTTTAGCTAACTCTGGAATGAAATGGCCAAATTTAGCCTATAAGCATGAAGCATTTTGAAACATACTCATAGATGAGTGAGCTGCTGGAGGGGACCTAGAGAAGCCTCCCCAAACCTACTGTGGCAGAGGTTTCTATCAGCTAGAACTGGGGGGAAAGTGGAGGTCAGATCCTTACCTCCTAATCACAGAGATCTGCAGTGTGGCTGCCTACACCTGAGCTATTTTTCCACTCATCCTTGAAAACAAATGCAGGGAAAGAGGCACTTTTAGGATAGCCAGGCACTTCCATGAGATGTGCTTGCACTGTGCTACCAAGTAGCCTTTTTTCTTCTTGAACAGTTAAAATAGCCTGCAGTGACTCATTCAGACAGACTCGTCCCCATTACAGGTACCTCTGCTTTGTCACCTGCATCCCACCCCAGCTGCCTGCTGGTGGAATCCCACAGCATGTTCATGCTTGTGCTGGAGCAGACTGGGCTTTGCCCTCTTGGCTGTTGATGCTCAAGGCAGAATGCATCCTGTGATGAAAGGAAATCATGCACAATGCAGTTCAAAGTAGCAAAACTGTTTGCTGAGCTGGCAGGAAATTTAATTTAGTCCATGGGGCTTTATGCTGAAAAGATTAAATATTCTTATTCAGATGAGAATGAAAAACTTGTAATGGCCTTATCAACTGAAACATGTGTAGGGCTTCCAGTAACCAAGCCATAAAAGCACTGATATACTTGTGCACTTTACAAAGGTCTTCCTAGTCTTTCCTCTTGTTCCTTTGAAAATGGTTTTGCTAAGACAGGATGACTGCCTGTACTACTGGCATAACCTCACCCATTTTGCAGTTTATCCTTTATGGGTACCAATTCAGGTCAACAGAGTCAAATGGGTGGGGTGTAGATATGGGAATATGAGATCAGGGCAGGCTGGTAAGTTCCCTCTTTCTTGCTCTTCAGTTTCTTTTTCTAGAACACTCCCCAGACTTACATCAAATGATTCTGGTATTTGAAAGTCTGACTTAATTTTGAAGAAAGAAACATCTGTATTTTGCTTCTTGTTGAATTGTGTTCTTTCCCACAGAAAAGTGTCAATGGCAGGATCTAACTGTGTAGATGCACTACAAAATCCTATATTTTCACACCCTAGAACCCTGAGCTGCAGATTGGATGCTGGAGAAAACCTGCTGGCAAGCCTCTGGGAAACCATTACTACATCTTAGTAGTTATTCTCTTTTCCTTTTCTTCCCAAGGGTGCTGCTGCTGCCCATTGTCATTTAGAGGATATCAGGCTAACAGGAGATCTGATGTCATCTCTCAGGCCTCACCTCCTGCAGAACACAAGCACCTGCCATGGTAGCAGAGCTGTCCCCTGGTTGAGACCCAGTATGGCCAGTCCTGCCAAACTTGTCAAATCCCAAGTAACACAGCCCTGAAGTGGCACACCACGGTCCCTGGGATGGATGGCAGGGTTGGGGGCTCCGTGCTCAGATGCAGGGAGTCAGCTGGGGGACAGTTCACTCGAGCAAGGCCAGCACCAGCAGCGCCCATGAGACTCAAGGGCAGCAGAGTTGAGCAGAAACAGAGCTCCCCACTCACAGAAGTCCTCTCAGGGCCCTGTGACAAGTGTGGGTGTCTGTGCTCAAAATCCTCTTCCTGCCACTACCAAAGTGTGCTTATGGAGTAAGGACCTGCAGAATGCTGCCTCAGTAAAAGCTGCCAGAGGAAGATAATACAGAATTTTCTTAGCAGCCTATTAAAAGAGGATATCAGTAATATTTATGAGACTATTAAGAATAGCCATGTAATTTCCAGTTTTCACAAGAGGTCAAACCACTTCTAGGATGCCTTATGAAGCCAGTCTGGCATCATTTTCCTGTCGGGAAGTTGGAGCAACTTTTGTAGGCAAAGTACAGAAAGCTGAGTGCTCTGCATTATAGGTCAGAAGATCAATGGATCCTTTTGTTCAGGGATCCTGATGCTAAAAGAAGAAATCTCTTGTTTATGTGCTGCCTTGGCCTATAAATCCTGGTAGTTACTAATAAAAGTCCTTTCAGAGCACTCAGAGTGATCAGATTCTTGAACATTTTTCTATAAAAGCATTAGATAGAACAAAAATAGAGAAGAAAAAGAACCCCCTAAAGTCTGGCTTTTCACAGGTAATGTATCTTTGACTGTGAATTTCAAAGTAGGCCGAGAACACGCTTCTGCTTGGCATGGAAATAAAGAGTGGAAATAATAAAAAATCAGGAAATATTCTTAGCTTATCAGTTCTATGGGTGTATTAGCAACTTAGATGAGAACAGTTTTCATGATGAAAAGTTAACTGTGCATGTTTCTGAACTGTTATTGCAAAATAGGAGGAAGGGGGAAGTTTAATAACTACTGTTTTGGGTTGGGCTCCTTTCTGTGCTTTTACATATCTTTTAACAGCTGTGGGCAGGGGACCATGGAGCGAACATGTTTCTGTTCTCAAATGGAAAAAAATAACCTTCTGAAATTTTCATTGGACAATATTCAAAAACTAAGAGCATTTAAATTTTTCCTCAGGCAAGAAGCCATTTTACAAAAAGACAAATTGCAGGAACCACCCAAACAGATGAAAATTTTCAATAATTTTTTTTTAATGTTTGTTTTGACATAGTCTTCATTTTCACACTCAACCTACTGAGTGTGAATTCACCCAATTTCACAATTTGAGTGTGAGCTTTTTTACACCCAACCTATTAAACAGCACTGCATGAACAACTTTTAGATAATGAGAAAAATCAGTCAGTAAAATAATATTTTAAAGGAAGGTTGACACCTTGCAAATGTGGATGTTTAAAGTTATGTTAATAAACGTTTAGGTTTGGCCTCCTACAGAGGAATATATTGTTTTTTCATAAGTTCTGGATGTGTGCACTGGAGATGAGAACAGATGCTACTTTGAAAGGCAAATTACTTTTCTAGAAACTTAGAGACTGATTCTGAGGTACAGAATTTCTTTCTAGAATAGGCAAACAATGCTAGCTAAGCTCCTAATACATTTAAACCAGCTAAAAATCTTTCCTCATGGACTCAGACTTTTAATATGCACATTCAAAGTCTGCTTTGCTCAAGAGTCCAACTGTTGCTGCCTCTCCATGACAGCTGATGTGGACTGGTGGAAAATGTTTAGCAAATCTCTGGTGTAGGCAATGCCAGAGAGACTCATTCTTGCCTTTTTGGGAAGTGCTTCAAGACAGCCGTGCAGTAGAGCATTTAGTTTGTGTGTTATCCTTAAGCCTAGAGGCAGCCACATTGTCTTCAACAAATTGGTTACATGATGCAAGTTAAAGAAAGAGCTGAGAGAACTCTGCCAGGTCAGAGGCTCACAGGGCAAAGAGTCAGGCTCTGGCCAACTGGAGCTTTTTTCTACACACTGGAAGCCTCTGCTCCAGCTTTGATTCATTCTTTACCAACCTGTGTCACACCACCTCTTCAATTCCCAGGGCCTCCCCAGAAAGCATCAGATCTCTTTAGTGACTGAATGAGCTATTTGTTTGCCCATGGCACAGTGCTGATGTGTCCAAAGCCCTCCTGGGAAGCTCTCCTTTGCATTATTTCGTGCCATATAAGGGTCTTAATTTTTATAAAGGTTACTTATGGACACTGGATTTTTTGCTAATTCTTGCTAATTTCATCTGGCTGGGGCTGACGCCAACTCTTTGCCTTGCCTGACCTCTTGTGAAGAGGAAGCAAGATGATCCTTTGTTGTTTTTTTCACCACTGGTCTCCAGAGAAGAAATTCCCAATTCAATCCGCAGTGCTCTGCAAGGCAATTCCCTCCTGACTCCCTCCTCCAGCCTCTCTTTACTGTAAATTGCAAGGACTTCACTGAGCTGGCAGCCTCCCCTGGCATTGTACATGCAGCAGACAGCGGTGTTTTCACACAGCTCCCTCCTGACCTGGCTGTGCCTCTGGAGACCTGGAATGGGGATGATTGTGGAGACTTCAAATGGGCTGGAGACTTGTGGAGGATGGGTGCAGTTGCAAAAACTGCCCAAAGCAAGGAAGTCAGATGTGCAAAGGAGACCAACAGCAGCATCAGTGTCAGCACTGAGTTATCTCCCTGCTGGAACCAAGCACAATAGTGACACTGCCCAGCCAATGCCTTCCCTGCAAAGAAGTAAATTATTTTTCACCCTCCGTAAGATGAAAGTCTTCCTTTCTTTAAGTTCATGAAACCACCCTCTGTTTACTGAGTTCAGTTGCGTTTAAGCAGCTTGTGTGTGTTGTATTGCAGACGAGTTCCTTGGTATTTAGGCAATGGGAAAAAATTCAGATGAGTAAACTCGTGTTTTATGACTCAGCAGACATCATCTCAGTTGCTGGCTCTCATGCGATCTCTTGTCCACAACCTTGGGCAAGCTCCTTAATCACTTACTGTGCCATCCCTAAACAACATCCCTCATCTGGGTCTCCTCTCCATCCCCTCCTTATTGCAAATGTTATCCTACATATTTGTGTAGCACTTACCAGCAAAAACACTTTGCTCCTGACAATCCCAAGGCATCACTGGAATTAAGAGTAATATCTGAGTAATCAACCACGCCATTTCCTCATCCTTTAACGTGTCCTCTGGATGCCTTCCAAAAATTGCCAAACTAGAAACTCGAGCACTAATAAGAATGTATCTCCTGTCATGTAGTTTGGCTAGAGGCTCCAGAAATAGGGAACATTCAATGCTGAAAGACTCAGCACAGATGCTGTGCCGGCAGGGAACTAGGATGCAAAGGGGGAATTGGAGCCATGAGCTGCCTGGCAGCTACTGCAAAGAGTGAAGCTCTATTTATTCACTGTAACATTCTCTGTCTCCTCTTCTTCCTGCCAGAGCGTTGTGCATAGGTGACAGAACCCAGAAAATACGCTTTGGTGCCTCCCCATACACTTAGAGTTATCAGGAGATGCTTTTCCCAGGGGTCAGACATTCCCAGGCACAAATCAAGGAAAGGGAAATACTCCCTAAAGAGCTGCCTTTGGAGATGTTGCAACACATGAGATAGCATGAGGTACCTCTACACCTATATCACGTGTAAGCACAGTGCCACATAACTAAAAAGTAGTTCTGAAGCTCAGGAGAACCTGATAGCAGCCATAGTAGCAGATCTGAAGAAGAAATAAATGCCAAAGACAGGACTAAATGAGAGCACCCCTCCTTCTCAATCAGTTTCAGGTGGGCCCAGTTTTGCCACTCGGAGGCAGCTGGGTGGGACTGGGCTCTTTTGGCAGTACCCAAGGGTTTTATAAGCATTTGTGTGGCAGCAGTTCCCTGTTTGATCTGCTCTCACAATGAGCAGTTCTGTGCAAAGGCTCCGTGGATTCCTCAGCCCTGCAATGTCTCCTGCAGCGTGAGGGAGCTCCCACAATGTCCCCGTGGCAAGCTGCTAAGGTGTGTGGGATAATTCTGCTTAGGAGGGAGCCCGGGGTTAGGAGAAAAGAAGATAGCACAGTCTTTTTAGAGTTCCTGTTCCAGCTGGAGAGGGGTTTCTGTGGTCTGTTATGAAGTGCTGGATGTTTACATTTTGCTTTTCCTGTCGGAAGAAATAGATCTGGCAAACAGCCAGAAAGCTATTTCTGGAAAACTACTTTCCTGGTAATTAAAAGCACCTGGGCAGACTTTCCTTGTCCAAACAGCACTGTCTGGCCAGGCCAGGCTTTTAGGGTCAGTGTTTCAGGCCCTGAACAGCTTTAACAGTGGCAGGAACTCAAGGATTCAAGGTGTTCCTTCTTCACCTCATGCATCTTGAATGTCGATTTGCAACCCAAGATGAAAATGACAAAGGACTTAATCAAAGTCTGTGACTGCTAAAGTGTCAAAAGCTCCTCAAGCCCCAAACTTTCCTTCTGGCTCTGCCAGGTGTTCAAAGATCATGAGAACTTAAAAATCACGTGTTCTTTGCTCCACTCCTCCTGCCTTCTGGGTTATGATCCTTTAGGGAGCTTTTGGATCATTTTTCAGGATCCAACCATATTTCATTTAAAATAAAAGCTTGGAATCTTTCCCGCTTGTGACGCAAATGCAAGACCTTCTGCAAAGAAGAAACCCACTGTCATGAAGTTGGCAGTCACACTGTTAAAGGTGGTGCTGCTGCAAAGTGAAATTAAATCAGAGAAACTGAGATGACTGCAATTATTTATAGTTGGCTGGCAGCAAGATCAGACTTTGCACTGCATTTTGGCTGCTGCTGCTTCCTTACTAGCTTTACTAGTCAATGGGTGTCTCTTAGATAATGCATTGTGGCTACCTACTGATGTCTGAGGAGAGCAGGGGCACTGACAGGACCTCCTGAGAACATGATTATCTGTGGGCTAACAGCTGTATGCCAGCTTCAGAGCCCCAGTGAGGCTCACATGGCCAAAGAGCTGTAGCTAGTGGGATGCCAAGAGGGAACATGGCTCACATTTGTGGATAAATGAATTATAGAAGTAACAGGACATGCATGGCAGTCTTCTGTGTCCAGAAAAGGAGGGCTGAGGAACAAGGGGAGGCAAATTAGGGACTCCTCTTGGCAGCAACCCTCTAGAAAGGAATATCACTGACTGCTAAATAAATTCCTCACCTTTTCTGTTTCTCTGCTGAAATTCTTGGTTTTCTTTTGCCTATGCCTGCCTTAACTTCTTCCTCAGCCTATGCTTTTACGCAGCACCAAGCTGCAGTGGCACCCATCAGAAAGGTCAGTTCATGTAAGAAAGGGAAGGAGTTACTCCATCAAATATTTAATCCTCTAAACAAAAATCTAAATTATTTCTCTTACCTATAAGGCTGGTTTAGAAAACCAAAACTTCTAATGTGCATTCAGACAGCAATCAAGATTAATCTTTCTGTATCTTAAAATCTGGGCAAGTTAAAACCTGAGGACCTCTTGAGAAAGAGAGTAGCAAATAAAATTTTGATGGTTAATCAGAATCTCTTGGCTACTCAGGTCAATATATTCAGGATTTTAACTTTAATTTTGAATTATCTACCTTCAGACAAAGACTTGCTGCATTGTGGAGATACATATCCCTGGCAGAATCAGATCTGCCTTATAGACTAGGTAAGATTGCTGCTACAACAAATCATTTAAATTGGGTTGTAGTTATCTCACCAAACATATATTAATAGTAAAAGCAAGATCAAGCTCTGGTGAAGAAAAAATATGCTTTCTAGAAGAGAAACTTAATCAGTTTTATTCCCCAGATTAATTAAGTATGCTGGATATGGGAAATGAATTAATTTTGAAAATGCTCCATTATAATTCCCTCTGATAACCACTAAGAAGCACAAGCACATCTTCCATTATCTCCTGCTTTCTTCAGCTACAGGGATTAGAAATCATTCAAAAGGACACACTGTTTTGAAACTACAAGACAGCCTCCTGCCTGGGACCCAGGCAAGGCTGGTCACATCCTTGTAGCAGATGAGCCTGGTGAGTACTCCCATGACAATGATTTTTTCCCTATATTTGTCATTAAGTGTCACACTCAGAGTGCATTAGCACAAAGAAGCCAGTGACTGAGAGTGAAGAGCTTAGTCCTGGCAGAAAGCCTCAGAACTGTCTGCTTTGTCAAAGGTGACAGCATAGTCTGACAGAAAACCCATGCAATGTGCTTATGGCCTCTCCTGCAGTGCTTTCAGCCAGAGACTAGAGTTCTACCTCTGTTAAGTGCAGTAACAGCAACAAGGAAAATCCCCTAGTTTCAGTGTTTCCTTGCTTTTGACCTCCTGATTCCATGTTCTGGACAGTTTGTCTTATTCCTGATCAGCTGCTTTAAATCCTTATTTCCTTGCCTTGATGTCACCTGGAGGTATGAGCTCCACAGAGAAATAAGGCAGTAATTTTCAGCCATGCCCTTGATATCTATTTCCCCCTCATCCTGTTCTCCTCCTGTCTCCATTCTCCCTGGCCACTGTTATTCCTCTCCAAAAGGAGTGGTTTTGCAGTGACACAGTTAATTTGAGCAAGTGTACTGCTGTAGAACCACATGGAGTGTTTACCTGAAAGGAGCTTGTGCCTAATCTCTCAACTAGAAACAGAGGTGACAGGTACAGCTCCTCAGCCAGGCACTCATGGGGACTAAAATACTGCAAAGCCACGTCACCTCTGGCAGAGAACACAGTTCATGGAGCCACTGCCCCTCTGCAAGGTGTGCTTTGGAGTCACTCTGCTCGGCAGCAATGAGTAAAGAGGACAAGCACAGAAAGTAACAAATGGTTCCTTGTTTTCACAGCCTGTGAAGCTGTTGTAACAGCTTACATCTGTATAGATGCACTCTGGAAAGTTCAGAATCTTTCAGAAAAAAGTAATTTTCCCTTTTAAGAGGACATTATTCACCCAATCTTTAAGCTGTAGGCAGTAAAATTAACTTAGACTGTCACTGGTGAGTGCCTGTTGAAGCAGATTGAATCTAATCCATCAGTTTTTAAAAGGATCTGTACCTTCCACAGAGATTGTTAGCTGTGGATGTGGCTTCCTTGCCCTTTGGACTCTTGTTTTCCTTGGGAGCAGAAGTACTGTTCAAAACAGCCTGTTTAACTGAGGAATGACAGGCAGAAGCATTGCACACACAAACTAATAATCCTAAAAGAAATGTGCTGGTGCATCATTGTACTCATGCAAGGAGACCACAGGGAAATAACATTATTTCATTCATTATTTGATGCCCAATTTATTATTTCACTTACTAGAGTTTAGTGAATATTTGTTTTAGAGCATACCATCAGAAGGCTGTACAGCACTGACTGGGTTCAAGTGGTAGATGGAAAAGAGTTAGTTTTAAAAATAGATATTTTAAAAAATATTAGCAAAACCCAGACTCTGGGATTTTTGAAAGGAATGTGCCAAGCTAGGCACTTCGTTTTCAATGAGAGTTGTAAGGCCAGCACAAGAATTTGGCCAGCTAAGCCTCAGCATGTCTTAAAGGATGTTTAGGGCTGTGGTGCCACAGTAAATAGCAGGCTGTTGCCAAAACACCATTTCCAGTCAGACAGGACAAGTAAACGAACTAAGATCAGAGCACATCACCAGGCATTAGAATTGCAAGTGCAGGGATGCAAATTCAGAGCCAGGGAGCTCAACCATGATAGCTGGGATGTGGACTGATAATTTTTGATGTCAGCTTTTGTTTTCTTCCCAGGAAAATGTCTTCCTAGCCTCCTTGCCATCTTGCTGTTTAAGCTAAGGGTTGCTGCCAAGCTACTTGAAACCATCCCAACTACAGCAGTTTGAGCACAGTAAATGGGACCTGATATCCACCAAGAGAAGCCTTAAGATATCTTTCTATGGATACAAGCATTTTGGGCATTCAGGCTCACCTCTTCCTTTCTCCCTCTCTGCTTCTTGTCATTTTTTGCATGCCTTTGTAAAAAGGAGAGGTTTACCTTAAAGCAGGTATTTGTGCAGAAAAATCTTATGTGTTAAACAGGCCAGTTGCATCCCAGCCAGCAGTTTTACTGCTCAGAAAACTGCTTCTCCCACTTTTATGGTATTGCCAAATGTACACTGCCATGAAAATAGTTCATGCCACAGTACCATCTGTTAAAGGAGCACAATATGATGTGCCTATGGTTGAGAGGCAATCTCTGCAATGGACCAAAAGTTAAATGACCCTGAAGATGCTAATTGCTCTCCTAGGATGTCTATAAGCAGTCAGTTCCTGATAGAGCTGACATGCATCACACTTGGAAGACACCTGCACTTCTGCATCATTTCTCCAAATTATTACTTATGGGGAGAAGGGGAGGTTAGGGGAAGGGTTTTGCTAATAAGCAAAACATTATAAAAGCCCAGCATTCAAATTGTGCTCCACCTTCCCACCACAATTTGTAATGTCAGAAGAAAGGGAAAAGGAGGATGACTCATGTTGTCAAAGAATTTCGGTAGATTTAATTTTTAACCTTTTAACTTTTTCCTTCTCTAATGGATATCTGTCACCTTGGGATTTCAGCAGTCATCTGTAACTCTGGAATGACAATCCTCTGCTGTGGAAATCTTGGTGCTGTTCAAGCATTGGTATTTTTGCAAGTGGTGTCACAACCACATTTTTTCTGACAAGTTTCTTAAGGTTTCAGTGCTTAAAGGTGGCAGGGTGTGTTGTGGGAGATCATGGCAGATGGGTCTTCTGGACAGCATAAAGTATCCAGCCACTCCCTTTCCTAATGCCCTTGACAGAGGCTGCCAGCCATGCACACACCTGCTGGTTTCAGGAGGCAGGTAATTTCACTCATTATCAAGGGCAGACTCAGCTGTTGTAATGTTTTGTAGCACCAAGCCTAGCTTGATGTTATTTCATTTGGATTATACAGTGTCATTTATGGGACTTAAATAGTAATTGAAAGTGATTCCGCTGGAATTTTACATGCCAAGAAAAATGTATGCTTTTCTTTCGTGAGCTTAGAGACAAGGACAAAAACACTGGCGGCTGGAGAAGGGGAAATGTTTCTGCCAGCTTCTGGTATTTCCCAGAATCCTGCCAGTCACTGCTTCCTGGCTCTCTCTGCCACTTCAGAGCTCCTGTGTGGGGCAGCTGAGCTATGGCCCTGGCCTTTGATAATATGGCAGGGACTGCTTATACTGAGCAGGGCTTTCCTCTTGCCCTTTCTGCAAGTTTGGGTAAAACTCTGATGTATATTTATTGTGCTGGAGCCCTTTGAAAACCATGACATTACTCCTGAAATATAATGTGTAAAAACCTGAAACCAAGTGTATGGGACCTTGCATGGGTGAGACAGGCTACAGGACCACAACTTCTTTCCTACTGGAACAGAGTCCATTCATTCCTGTGCAGAAGATGACCTGTTTAAAAGGCTGGTGTCTGCTTGAACTCAAATCACTTACCAAAATGTTTTATTGTGTTAGAAGTAGCTCAGGTCTGTAGAAACATTGATATGCTGAGTTGGAAGGGACCCACACAAAACCCAGGAAATTCAGCTCATGACCCTGAACAGGAGAGTTCCCAAAATCACACCATGTGCATTGTCTAAACTGTCAGACTCGCTGCTGTGACCACTTCCATGGGTCACAGTGCCCAAACACCCTCTGGGTGCAGAACTTTTTCCTGATATCCAGCCTAAACCTCCCCTGACAAAACTTCAGGCCATTCCTTTGGGAAGACATCAGTGCCTGTCCCTCCTCTTCCCCTCAGGAGGAATCTGTAACTGCAGTGAGGTCTCCCCTTAGTCTCCTCCAGGATGAACAGACCAAGTGACCTCAGCTGCTCCTCATACAGCTTCCCCTCCAGGTGCCATCTTCATAGCCCTTCTTTATATGCTTTACATCTTTCTTATGTTGTAGCACCCAAAACTGCACACAGGCCTCGAGGTGAGGCTGCACCAATGCAGAGCAGAGCAGGACAATCACCTCACTTGCCCTCACCTCCCTTGACAGGCTGCTGATGCTGAGCCTGAGGCATCCCAGGACACGGCTGGCCCTTGTGGCTGCCAGGGCAGCTGACTCAATGCTTTCGAGTGTGCTTGTCTGTGGGGTTTTAATGCATATTTTCCCTTCAACTGCTATGTGAAATATATCCTCCCACTCACCTGCCTTCCCACACAAAGGAAGCTGGCCACTGAGTGAACTTGAGAGATTGAAGGCGTTACTCACGTCCAAAAAGTAATTTTCAGCTATGACACTTTAAAGCCTTTTTGAAAGTTGTGTAAAAAAAAATTAAAATTTTTTTTCATCAGTTTTTCTTTGCTGGCTTCCACAGCAAAAAATGTCTTCTCCCCCTCAGTCAAAATAAAGCCATCCCAAACCTGGACTGACCAGAAGTCAGATTAACTTCCCTCTCATTGTAAAAAGTGACAGGTTTTCTTTGAATATCCTGTCTATTTTACCCTCCATCTAAAACATGTCTCTGTACCTTTAATTTCTTGTGATTAAAAAAAGGTGCTGTTTAGAAGTTAAATTACTACCCAGCAGTCCCCAGCCAGTACCTGCTGCAGCTACAGGCTGTGGAGAGTTTGTACCAGCAGAAGCCAGGAGCCACATCCAACACTTGAAACCTCCCTGCATGATGGTAGGACCAACCCCAGGTGAGGCATGTAGCCACTCACTTTTTTTCACCAAAGCTGCTGCTGAGGTTAATGTAGCATTTTTCTGTTGCAGTGTAAAAGAGGCTTGCAGTTCTGCTTGAGAGTTGTTCCCAAAAGACTCATCTCTGGGTTTGGTGGTACATGGGACCCTTTAAGGTCTGAGGTGCTGTAAGTAAGAGCCAGAGCAACGTCAGCCAGGAAGAGCACTTTGGGCTCCCATGGCTCCAGGACACTGAGCAATGAGGGACAGGATAGAAGTTCCTGTGGAATTCTGTGTGAGTTGCAGATGTCCCATAATGTCTGACTCTGAGGACTCCCAAGGGAAAGCAAAGCCAGAGCAGGTCTTGGACCTCGGTCTGAAGTCCCAGCAGGGAGTGCTTCTTCCTCCGTGAATGACAATAGTAACACACCCTGTTACACGGTATTTGCCTTGCTGAGGTAGCAAGCCGCACGCTAATACACTTGTTTCTTACATATGCTAAATCCTTATGCTTTGCCCTGTTTTGGCTGTAAACAGCAGCCAAGGAGTGTGCTACTTGCTCAGTCAGTGCTGAATCCACCCAACCCTGAATCCTGTCTCCAGCAGTGGTGTTAGGAGGTTCTGTTCAGGTCAAGTGAACAAACCTGACTGCTCTCTGAGTACCATTCCAAACATTACAGACTCATCTCTGCCTTCTCCCTGTTTATGGACATATTGTCCACGAATGTGTCCATGAAGTTTGGGAACTGCTCATACTGTTTGCCTTTAAAACCTGCTGTGACTATGTATTTCACAAGCTCATTGCCTGCCATGTACAAAAACACTTTATTATGACTGTTAAATTGGATTTAGTGAACAAGTTTTTCATTCATCTTATTTCCAGGGAGCTTCCTCCTCTCCTAGTGGAAAACCCTCAGCTTTTTAAGGCTCCCTTGATGAGACAGCTGCACCATCATCCACATTTCTTTACCTGGCCTCCTTGGTACCTTCCCTCAGTCCATTCTGTCCCTCTTGCAATGCTGAGTGCAGTGAGAAGCCTCAATCAGGATGTGGGTGCACCTGGGTTTTACACATTGGCAAAACCATGCTCTCTGCATTGTTCTCAACTCCCTTCCTGACAATGCTCAACAATTGGATGCTTCTTCTGGCTGACACTGCACATTGAGCTGATGAATGAAAGTGGGAATAACTAATGAGAATACACTATTGTGATCAAGGCTGGCTGTGGTATGCAGTTAAACATGGCCATTCTGATTTTTTTTTTTCTTTTTTAAACCGTAATTTATTGGCAGTCTCAGTGAAAGACAAGTATTACTAGCCAGGGTAACTTCTCCAGATTGGACACCTTTGGGTTTACAGTTTTTTACAGTCTGCACTTTCTGGCCAGAGTATTAGTAGTATTCCTAATGGTGTAAACTAGAGCACCCATAAGTAACATGCACATTCTTCCTGGATTTGTGTGCAGGGGCCCAACATGACTTAAACTTAGGTCTCTTTCAAAAACTTAATCATATGGATGTGGAATAACTTCTTTCTGACACTTCCATTTGAAGAGGTTTTATGACTCAGATGCACAAATTAACTTCTAGTGAGTCAAAAAGTAGAAGCTTTAGCCCAGAAGCAACACCTACCCAGTTTCATAAGCCTGTCACAAATATAGCTTTAATAAGTGCCTGTAGAATAAATAAAACTCACCTATAGAAACAGTTAGGCAGTAGCAGTTGTAATTCAGGAAATTTACACCAGATTAGTAACAAGCTGTGAAGAGCCTGTGGCCTGAAATGCAACCTTGAGCCTCTAATTCCTAGGAAATTATTTGTGTTGTGATGGTTATTGCTGCTGAACAATTAGCACCTTTAAAAATTTTGGCTTTTAATTTCTCTTTTCCATTTTCAGCACGTGAAGGCTCCAGTTCTGGCACGAATCACAGCTCTTTGAGATGTGTCTCTTCCCTGAGGTGTGCATGGGTAGCAGTGAACCAGAGTGTGCCACAAAGGGCAGAAGCATTGATTGGAAGAAGCAATCAGGTACACATGTGATTCTTTCTCCATGGAGCGCTCAAAATCTAATCAGAAAAGCTCTTTTAGAACCCTCCTCCAAGAATTTTAAGCAGTCTAGGGGACACAAATATTCCTTAAGAATCTGTACATAAGGAAAAAAAAGGAAGTTTGATTGCTAGCCATGGTTTTCTTTTTTTTTTTCCTTCTAATGAATCAAACAGAAATTACATTTCTGTTTTATGTTACAAAATAATTACACTTTTTAGAACCTGATGTTTCTTGACACTTTTTTCCCCCCTTTTCTTGTGGCCACCTTCAGCATATCTATCTGAGTCTTTTCAAATGTTTATGAACCTTCATAGTTCACTCCTCTGTCCTATAGACAGCGTCCCTGATAGCTGGAAGCTTGGGTACTTCCAGCATCCCAGAAATGTCTCTGGAAAAGAGTCAGTTCTTTCCTTAAGATCTGGTTAAGGGTCAGTCAGAGAGATACCCTGAAACAGTAACAAACCCATGCTCTCTGTGTGCAGGTTTAACCCACTGTGCATAAATCCTACTGATGGCATTAGTCATGGTTATAATTACGGGAATGCCATAAAGGTAATGTTTTACTACATTACAATCCTAGAAATACTCTGTTTACACATCTCTACAAGCAAATCTAATGCAGTTCTCTACTATTTTGGATGCTCCAGAAATGAGACTGTGTCCCAGAACTTCATAAGCCTCCTGGTTCAGGTACTTGACATACAAGCAGTCATACGGCGTACACTCAGCCACAAGTGTTAATGAGAAAGTAATTAATTACAGATTCCATGTAGCTTGTATTTGAAAAGCTCCACTAGTTATACCAGATCCAGACAGACATGGTGTGGTGAAAGGAGTCCAGCTTCCTGTAATAGTGACGTAGCTGCCCAGTTGCTCTCTGGAGGAAAGAATTAACATAGTCTAAGAAATACAATGCCTTTTGCTTCTAAATTGGGCTCTGTAGCCTCTTCAATGAAGAGTGAGTGAACTTAAAAGTCCAAGGATGTCTAGACTCTGGAGATGGCAACATCAGCTTGGAGATACTTAAAAATTTAACAAATGAGAATTCCACTTCTTGCTTTCTCGGTGCT
>VYXF01005255.1:20921-52978 GCA_013397295.1 Polioptila caerulea | reverse complement strand
GGGATCCCCGCGGCCTCCCCCTGGCCCCAGCCCGCCCGCAGCCGGGGCTGCGCTGGGGTTTAACCCGGCGGTGCAGCCGCGTGGCTCCTATCGGGGCGTGAGGCTGCCCCGGTTGTTTTCCTGGGTAAAAGCAGCCCTGGGTACAACGGGGACGGCTCCCGTNACCCCTCCCGGAGCCGCCGTGTGGCCGCGGGCGGCGCAGCGCTCTCCTCCGGCCGGCGGCGGGGCGGGCAGCAGAGCCCCTAGGGCCGGGTTAGCCTCGCCTTACCCCTGACCCTCCTGCGGATCGCCCGCCCCCGAGCACCGTGCCAGGGCCGGCCGGGCGCGCCCCGCGGCGCCGCTCCCNGTTGGTTGTATTAATAGGGTATATATGGTAGCAGGGTGTTTGCCCGTGCCGGTGGTACACCTCACCCGCTGGGCTACAGCTTTCGGGATCAGCGTGGAGTTTCCACGGGAAAATGCTGCCGTGGTGCGGGGCGAGCAGCCCTGGCGGTGCAGGGCAGCAGATCAGCGGGAGGCCTTGGCCAGCACGCTTGGCTTTGAGGCCCCGCTCTGTTCCCACGTGTGTTGCAGGATGTTCTTCCAAGAACACCTTTCAGTGATGTAAATCAGAATGGCTTGCCAGGTGACCCGCTCAGCATGCTGGCATAGACTCTGTCACCCTTGCTTCCCTCAGCTGATGGTGTTCTCAGTGTTCCTGTAGGAGTGCTTCATGGCTGTTGTGAACTCTAACATTCTGGGGCTTGCTGAACTTTTGCTTCCAGATGTACCCGCTTGTCCTCTCTGCCTCAATGGTTCCTGCTACAGAAGTGTGAATGTGTGTTGATAGGAACCAAGGTGCTCAGTAATCTGTGGTGACAGATCTGCCTGAGAGCTGCAGAGCAGAACTGTGCTGCTGCTTTGCGTTTTTGACTGCTTTTTCCTTCCTTTGCGTTGGCACCAGCTTGTGTTTGCAGCCAATGACTGTTGTAAACCTTTGCTTCCTTGTCTTTTCTGTTAAACACCTTGCAGTGTTTTGTCATTCAATCTCTGTTGTTGTACCAAGCCTAGGTTTAAAAATCTCTTCTGAATAAGAACTAAAACTGTATTGGGTGTTTAAGTACACCAGCATTTTGGAAGACCTCAGAGGAGGCCTGGATTGTCCTTGGGTACTGCCTTGCAGGAGCTGCCTGCCATGACCTCTGTTGTTTGTAGCTTTTCTTCTCAAGCTGGGTATGAAATCTTGTGACTTAGTGATATCTAATGTTCTCTAAGTCAGGCTTTTAATTGATTTCTAGTATGATTAATAATAATACTAAAAAAAGTGAACCCTCTCCTCAATTATGTGTAGTTATATTTATGCATTATTCATTGTCTTGGGACCCAGCTGCAGACCTTCAAGTAGGTCTTGTCATCACCAGTTTTTGTCAGAGCTCCCATCAACATGCTGAAGGACACAGGTCAGATCTGCAGATTTTGGTGTGGCTCATAATTTTCAGTGCAGCTCATAGTGTCACTACTGAAAATTTGGAAGACAACATTCTCAATTTTGACTTAATTGTACCTCTGAATGTGAAGGCTAAGGCAAGGAATTTTCAGTTCACCAAGCTTCTTAATGAGTGCTGATCAGCATCCGATGGAGTTCTGAACATTAGAAACACGTGCTTGAAGTGCAGACAGGTGGGGAGAAAGGTCCTTTAGGATTTTTTCCTTAGAGGAATAGGATGTAGACCAGGTGCTCACTGATGATGTGATTCATCCTCTCATTTGGAATGACTAAATTTCACTGTAGCCACTTGTGTCAGGTAGGGTGGGATAACTCATATTTGAAAAGGTCATTATGTTTCTGTAGCCTGTAAGCAATAAGGATGCAGAATAAAGCCTTGCTTGGAGGCCATACTTTAAGCACAACAGTCTTGTTGCCCATTCCAATGCTGTTCACATGGCCTTGCCCTCTAAAAATGAGGATGTTCTCTAACAGGGCACACTTCTGCTCGTTGTGTAGGGTTCTTTGCATAGGCTTGGGCGAGTGTTAGAGTTGGCTGGTGTTGTTGAAGGTGTGGTGTGTTCTCAGGGACGTGGCACTGCCTGGGGAGGCATTTAGCTGCTGTTGGAAGGTGACAGCAGCTGGCAGGACTGTCAGGCGTGTGGCATGAGCAGGGCTTGGCGTGTTGCCAGTCCGAACTATTGCCCCTTCTCTGCAGGCTCCCGGCCTGGCCCTGAGTGGAAGGGCAGCAGTGGGGTGGCAGTGGCTCTGGGCTGGGTCTGGCCTCTGTGTTGCCTTCCAGATGACTGTGGGGTCGGAGAGGGGACAGCGCTGCACACTGACACCATTGTGGGCCCAGCCACAGTCCGGGAAGCAGCCGGAGCTGTGGAACGGCTGTGTCATGGCAGCTCCTCAGTGGTGTGATGGGCACATGATCTTTCTGTGGTGCCTTTTACTCAAGGATAAGCATCTTGCTTACTTTTGATGGATTACAGCATAGTGGGCAAGGTTGGAGCTGTTAAAAAACAGACCTTGCTCTCTGTCTTTTATTGAGAGTGATCATATTAGTGATATGATAAATAACATCTACTATTAAAAGAGCAACAGACAGTGTTTTTGGGCCTGTTTTGGTGTTTAAAATTACAAGTGCCTTTTATGTGGACCTAATAGCTTATTGTTACATCTTATTCCATACACAGAACTACTGATACTGTGTGAGTTGATTATTTAGGATTATGACTTAATTACTGGTCTGAATTTCCAGGTGAGGAGTTTAAATGAAGAACCATCTTATGTGAAATGTGGGCTTGCCATGTATGTATGTTGCATGTGAGATAATTTCTGCTATATATTGGTCATTATTAATCATCCTGGTTGAGCCTTCTCCTGTATGGTACACTAAATTTAAATTTTAGGTTTTGAAATTATTCTGGGTAATCTTCAGCATGTGCAAGAAGAAATTAATAGTAATTTCCATTTGACTTTGTGACAGGTCTACATAAAGCTCATTTACAGGCTTATAGAAGAATAAAGATTGAGCAATATGAGGCTACCTTGCGGCTTCTGTACGTGTGCTTCTGGGGTAAACCCTTTAATGGCCACTATTAAAAACACAGGTGTGAGCATTGCTGGTCTGGAGACCTGAGCAGGCCTGAACTTAGGCAGCACAGACCAGAAGGTGAAGCTGTAGCTGTGTTGAGAGTTTGCTTTTGGCTGAGGAGCATAGAAATAAACTTTTCATCTGCCAGGCCAGGTTATTTTTATGTGATGATTGCTTTCATTTTTGTTTAAAACAGCAACACAGGTTAATTTCCTGTGCTTCTTTATGTTCCTTACAAGGCCCCACAACACAAGCACCTTCTGCAGTGCTCAATGGAGGCTTTGTTTCCAGCATGGCATGGATGTGCCGAGTGCTTCCTTAGAGGCATAGGCTGGCTGCACATTGCAGCACACTCACATGGTTTCCAATACTTTGAGTCTCCAGCCAGCAACACACAACAAAATATCTTCTTGCATATTTCAGATCAGAATTCAGGCCCACAGTGGAAATGTTGTCTGTGCAGACAGCCATGCTATTATTAGTACTTCCTCAATTATGTGAGCTACATGCAAGTCTTTGTTGAGAATTTTCATGGCATGTAATTTTTTTATGGTTGGAGTTTCTAAATATGAGAGAAATTGCTGCTGTTTTTAAATCTTTAGTTGTTCATTGTGCGGGGCATAATCTGTATAGTTTTAACTTATGCATTTCCTTCTTTCTACTAGAGCTACAGTGTATCATAGAGGGAGCCTTTTGACAGTGTTGGAGAGTGGTTGGCTACTTGGATGCTTGTAGGTGCAAAGCCCATCTGTGACATCTACTTTGCCTGCTTGAGAGATTCTCGGTGTGAGCAAGGGCGAGAGGCACTTCTAAACCAGTTGGTGGCTGCACATCTGTTAGCCTGATGCTTTTAGTTTGACTCCAAAATTTGAATGCAAATAGTACCTTGGGCATCGTGAAAGGTTGCTGGAAGTGTAGGAGGAGTTGGTTGAATTTTCTCCAGCAGAGAGGGCCTACTGCTATGTAGGGATGGGAGAGTGAAGGAACTTTGCCTTAAATGGAGCTATCAGTAGGAAATTAATTTTCAGCAGGAGATGACTGTGCAGGGGAGGACTTTAATGGGGGGGGGGGGGAAGAAAATGAAGTGTAGGTGAACATGTGGTAATATGAAATGTTAGAAAGCAAAGAGTGGGGAAAGAGTGATCAGGCATCACAGGAAGAGAAGAACAAAACAGATGCACTGCTCTGGAAGGCTGCACCAAGGCTCTTCTTTAAGTGCTTTCCAGCTGTTCCCAAATGTATCTGCACATAAACAGGCCTGCTGGGGCTATTAATCCAAAATTCCAGGAGAAAATCCAAGATTAAGTGGGAAAAGTATTTCTGTAATCCAGCAAAGAATGGACATGTAGATGTGGTCCAACCAGACCTGAATCAATAAATTTGTGGCCTCATTTAGTTCTTCTATGGCCTTCATGGGCTTCCAATGGAAGAGGCAGGGAAAGATATGTCCACATCTTTCAATAAATGTTGGTATTTGTCACTGGAAGTACTTATTTTCCTACCATCATCAGGAAATCGGAAAAACCCCTTGATATTAGAAACCAAGCAGTCCACCCATCTTTCTTTTCCTTTTGTGCTCTCTGTTAAGATACCAGAGGCCACGTAGGAAAGCTTCTTTCTCCACCTGTAGAAATGTAATAGGAGAATTGAAGAAATTGCCCCTACGAAGAAGAAGAAATGGCAGCTCTAAATGGAGGAAGGGGTGTTGTTGGTGTTTGCTGTGGTACCAGACCTGTGGGGTCTGTAACTGCCCTTGGCTTTACGTGGTGCTTCAAACCCAGCTGGAATGAGTGGGGGAGAGGGCTAAGGCTGTGTTTGACATGAGTACTGCTTTGGGGATGAGAAGGGACCCCTGTTAGGATCACCTTCAGGCTCTCCTAGCCAGTGCCTGGAAGTCTTTTTCTCTCCAGTGCTGCTTATCTGCTTGTCTCCTGTTCTTCTTGTACCTTCCATTTGTTTGGCCCGCTTCTGACTTTTCTCATTCTCCTGTACAGTTTTAGCCAAACTTAACAAGTGAAAGAGATACCTAGTGTGTCATTGGGAAATTCCTGTTGCATGCAAAGGTTTTATTGTATTCTGCATGTGGGCTTCTGCTTTAGGGTTGAGAATGTGGGTGTTTTCTTTAAATGTTGGGTTGGCTGTTTTGTTTGTTGGAAGGGCTTAATGGTTTTTTGGTTGATTGGTTTGGCTTTGTGGTGTGCAGGAGAATGCTGTCTACATACTTTAGTATTGGTTTCTGTGTTCTGTGCACCAAATGAGCCAGGGATTGAGTATAAGGAATAATTTCTATGAACTTCAGCCTCAATTTTCCTCATTGAAGGTAAGAAACTTTTGCTTCTGAGACTGGAAAATCATCGAGTAAATACTTGAACATCAGGTGCAGAGCTTTATGGCAAATTACAGCCTGTCTCTTGTGGCCTGGTAAGCAGCTGCAGTCTCTTGGCACTTCTGAGCCCCAAAGCTGGAGCCCTCTCTCCTATCATAGCCCAGGTGAGTGGAGAGATGTGAGTGCCTGGGAGCTTTCCCTTGTTAGGCTGTTAGATTTGTATCTACAGCACAGCTGGCTCTGTGATTAGGTGTATTCTCAGAGTAATTCCTTCCTTCCTTTTGGCACCATTTTGGTAGGGGTTGTTTTTTTGGTGTCTGCCAACTTGGAAGCAGTTGGGCTGAACCTAGCCTGCATGGGAGTGCTCCCCAAAGAGGGTTATTTGTGCAGACCAGCTTTGTGGAAACACAGCCTGTTGTTGCTCATTGAGGGATTGTAGCTTGCCATGGCTTTAAATGCATATTTAAAAGCCTCTGTTTCTGCTAGTTCAGCTGGATTTTTTTTTTTTTTTAATGGAGTGTGTCAAAATGAATCATTCATGGATGTCTTGGCAGGTGGGTGGTAAGACAGGGGACTCTGCATGCCTGTAAGAAGACTCCTGGTCCTGTTCATGATGTTACACATCTTGCTCTGCTTGCTGATGGTTTGTCTCTGCAATGGTAGATGGCTCTGGAGGGTGTTTTTGCACAGGAATGCTGGTGGCTTTTGTTTCTGCTTTCTGCATCATGACAGAGCTTAGACAGAGCTTTCTGTCATTATTTCCTCTTGAGCACTTGGATTCATGTAAATTAGAACACTTTTAATAAGCTTTCTTGTTTATTTTCTTATATACACACATGACCATGTCACTGCTGGCAAGTCTGTTTCTACATACCTCGTTTTGGGTCCTCCCTTTCAAATTGTATTTTCTACCAGCTCTGTTTCTCGAAGTAAGGAGAGAGCCATGCAAAGGATGCCAGCCAGAGGATAGGTTTGTGAGTGCCACATTGACTCATGAGACTGGAGGATGCTGCAAAGGGTGGGGCAGCAGAGCTTAGTTTTGGGGCAGGCCAGCCTATATAAGCAGGAAAGCATGGGACCATCCATGGTATTACAGACTGGGAAAGTTTCCTGCTGCCTCCCCATAGCAGTTGTGCCAGCAGGATCAGCAGTCCCTGTAGATTAGTGGAGGTTGCTTCTTTCTGCTGCCTTTCCTTCCCAGGATCCTCATGCCCAAAGTAGCTCAGACAACTGATTCCCAGACTGTCCCCTTGAAAGTTTCAACTTAATTTTCCTGAAGGTCTCATGATACAGAAGGGGAAAATTGTGAGACTTCATTTTAGTTACCTTCATCTGTCTGCATCAGCTTAAGGACAGGTGAATTGTTAGTTACTGTCTGGATTCATAGTAAGTTAGGTCCCATCTTTGTCTTTGTTTGTCAAAACCTGCTCTGCTGCTTGGCTTTGTGCAAAGCCAAGGTGGCCTCTGTGCTTTGAAGTGGAAAGAGCAGAGTGGATGCTGGAGTGGAAATGGGTGAGGCTTCCAGCACCAGGAGCATCTGGATTGGAAAGGCAATCAGTTTTGTGTGCTGGCAGGGATTTGGGGTAAATGAGCTCTCTGAGACCAAGATGTGGTTTTGGCTGATGAAGAGAAGGGCTCCCACTGTTTCCCTCTGGGATGTAGGTGAAAGAAATGCACATTAGCATAAAGTAGCAGTGTGGAACCATCAAAAGAGATTGGCTTGGCCTTGCTGGTGGTTTTAGTACAATATGAGATGTGCCACAGTTTCACTGTATTTTTCAAACAATAAATGTGACTTTTTATGAAAAACAAGGTGAGGAAAAGAATGGGTGCCTGTGGCTGGCATCAAATTTACATATATAAAATTGTATTGTGTTAATAAGGGAGTTTAGGGTTTTCTTCCTTTTATGATCATGATCTTTGATTCTGCAGGAATTTTACTTACCTATAAATACGTAAAATCCTGGGAGAAATAAGATGGACAACAATAAATTGGTAGGGTCCTTTTGGATCATGAAATTCTGTTTTCTTTATTTGCTTTTCTCTAGTGAAGGCAGATAGGGGAATTCTAAAGTCTTCTGACACTGCACGTTTTATAATTGCCCATTCATAACCAAGTTTGGAATTGAGTCCATGGCTTTCCTGCTACATGAGTTATACTTTCTAAATTCTAGTGTTCTTTTCATCTGCTTGCAGGGTCAGCTGCTTCTTCTAATACTAGGCCTGAAGTTCAATACCAATAAAAATATCCTTTTTGTGGTCAGTTCTGATTTGATTTTTTTTTTTTTTTTGCTAAGTAGCCTGTACCTGGTTAACTGAGGTCTTTGATGGTTTCACCTTCTATGGATTTATACTTTTTTATTTTTTAAAGGAGAAATACAGAAATTGTAACCCCAGTTTCCTTCCCACAGTCTTTGTAAACGTGTATCTTCAACAAAAACCCCGAAGTTCTTTCTTAGGGGAAATTCCTTATCTTTGGTTCAGTTTACAGAATTCTTTTAGGGTAATTCACCTCTAATTCTGTGCAGCTGGGCACCAGGGAGAAATGGGCAGCCTAGCTTTGAGGTCAGGATCTGGCCTTTTTATCTGGCACACTGGACATGGTGTCCTAAACTCAGAGTTTGTGACAGATTTTCGTATCTGACACCTGAGGAAGGGAGACCAACATACTCTTACATGAGGTCAAGGAACAGCATTAGTATTTGCAGAATAAAAGTTGTTTGGATTTTTGGTTTTTTGGTGGTTTTTTTTGTTTGTTTGTTTGGTTTTTTTTTAATTCAATATCTCACTGCTGTTCAAAATCCTGTTTCTGGGATGAAAGGAAAAAAGGAAAAATTGTTGTGAAAGTTTGTTTCACTTTTTTTTTTTTTTCAAGTGAGTGATAGACTAGCCAGTTATTCTAATTAACTTTGTACTAGTTTTAAGGCCTCTTATAACCAACTAGCAAACCCCTTGCTTTATTAAATTGAACATGTTCATTTGAGTGATCAGTGATAAATTAAATGAATTGCCACATCCACTTTAAAATAATTGAAAGTATCCCTAAGCACATGCTAAGCACTGGTAGATTTTGGTATTGTGAATGTGTTAAATGAAATCCAATTTTAAGACAATAATTATGGGAAAGGACAAGGCTGTAAGATCTGGAAATGGATCTGTTGGG
This sequence comes from Polioptila caerulea, assembly GCA_013397295.1. Lineage (NCBI taxonomy): Eukaryota > Metazoa > Chordata > Aves > Passeriformes > Certhiidae > Polioptila > Polioptila caerulea. The sequence continues at coordinate 44,424 of VYXF01005255.1, read as the reverse complement.
CCTTTGTTCTGTAATCTCCATAACAATGCAGGTAATTGTATGTACATGACAAATCTCAACAATACACTCCTTTGTCCCTATTAAAAGAGAAAACTTGCCTTTGTCTGTAACTTACTAAGGACTTGCATTTGGACATGTTAAAATTTCAGGGAGATAGTTCCAGAGAAAATAACCTAGCCAGTTAACAGGAAAAAAAAAATTATTGTATGTGTTAAATCTATTTGGAGGCAAGCCTTTTTTCCAGCTTAATAGTTACAGATGAAATGTTATAAAGTGTTTAGATGTTTCTTCACAAGATGTGACTTTAATGGCCAAGTCCCCCAGCACCACGTTAGTGCATTTTTATCTTCTTCTTGTCTTTCTTTCCAATGATTTTTCACTATTGATGAAGGGTAGTTGATCTAAAATATAAATGTCGTCACGTATTTTTTATGTGGATTTAAGATTATACAATGAAAGTGTAATTGCTTCTGAACTTTTATTGTGTGTGCCCAATTCCTCTGTGACATTCTTGTTTCGGATGTCTGCTGTACACTTGTAGTAAAACAACCACATTAAAGAAACTAATAATCAGCTCTCTATATTCATGAATTTGAAGGCCTAAAATTCTTGGAAAGAAAGAGCTGTATCCTTAACTAACTTTATAATGTGCTTTAAAAAAAATACCAAACACCCAAACTAAAAAAGTCTTCCAACAAGCTATTATATGCTTTTGATGATTAAAAGATATAATTAGTTTATTGTCCAGTGAATTAAGCTAACATTCTCTTTCTTCTCTGCAATATTTTGGGGAATCCTGCCACTACTGATGAGAGTGCATGTGCTGAGCTTTAGCCAGCAGCAAATATTTGCAGGTGGATGCAATATCTGGAAGAGCCTTAGGCTATACTCATTTCCCAGTCCTACAAGACAGATCTGTGGTATGTGGTTTAACTGGTATTTATTTAACTATTGTCTTCTGACTCAGTCTTCATAATTTTGCGTGTATCTGTTCAACTATTTCCTAGTTCAGTGTGTGAAGCACAACACTGCAGGAGGAGTGAGCAGAAGGTCAGAGCTGTTGTTTAGTTACTGCAGAGCATGCTTATCCTGCTTAGATGGTAATGGAGCCTAGTTCTCTATACAGGGGAATTGGTTAGGACTTCATCTAAATGCTGCAAATAGTTCTCTTCCAAATTTCTGAAAGTTTGAGTAGCCTACAAAAAAAAATAAAAAAGGTCCTTTTCACTCCCTTGCACTGTTTTTGTTTTTGACAGGTAGGAAGGGACTGCTGTCCATCCAGCAGTTATTAAGTTAATGGCTGGGTGGTTCACTCAGAGCAGCCCCTGCTCCATCCTAGCAGAGCCACTGCCTGCTTGCAGTGGACAGAAGGTCATGCTGATAACCTGCACTGTGCCACACAGGTTATGCTGCATGCAGAATTCTGTGCAGTGCATTTGTGGTTTGTAAACAGTGTGTGCAGTCATTCCTCCTATCCTGAGGTTTATCCCAACACCTGGCACAGTTGCTAAGAAGAACAATAAGTTGTAATACCCAGCTCTGCAAGAGACCTGTTGCTGCAGATTGAGTCTCCTGCAGTCTTGTTTCTGCAAATTGACTACATTAGTTGCTTCTTCTCTCCTGTAAATTATACTTTTTAATTGAGAAAAGGCAAGATGAAAAAGAAAACAGGTATCTCATACGTAGACATTTATTCAGAAACTGCTACATGTGGTATTTGTCGCTGTTGTCTCCAGATTGCATCAAAATTCATTCTGTGAATGTTAATCTGAGTTTTGCAGTGAGAATTGGTCAGCTGAACATTCTGTCCCCTCCTGTAGAAATGTGTGGAAAAGATGAGAGATAAGATAGTGCCAAACTTCAGTTTCCTTTCTAAGCAAACTTTTGCTTTCCTGAAATCAGACATTTACTGTTTCATGCTCCAGCATGAAACATAGCACTGATTAAATCCTGCTAGAGTTTTGAAGATAAAGTTAATGACTGAGAAGTTCTCGGACTTGCAGTAGGTTGTTGTGTCAAGATTTGTTTGAGGATGTGGGAGGTGCTCAGCTGCCACCCCTCAAATTTTGTTTTGCACTTTCCTCCCCTTTCTTGCACTGGTTGTGTTTTGTGACCTGGAGGTTGTCAGTGCCATGGGACATTGTAGTTGTACGTGGCTGCTTCTTAGGAATCTTGTGGGGTTAGGATCTCTGGCAATGACTTCAAAAAAGAAATCTTCCTCAGTCAGCAGGTGCATATAGGAAATTGGCATAGTGCCCCACCTCACCTGTCTCCACCAGGGTTCACTTCTGCACACACACTGAATCAAAAATGAGAGCTGCAGGGGGAAAAAAGCTTCCTTTATACAACTTCCTGCATTTTGTGAACACAGGGTTCCTTTTGGTCATGAATGGGTTATAAATCAGACAAAAGCGGGGTTGTGGGGGTCTCATCTCTTTCTTCTCTAAGTGAATTGGCTAATTCTTGGTGGGTTTGTAGATAGGAAAGGCATTCCTTACATCAGGCACAGATGGGGAAAGGGTTCTTGTGTGGTGAGATAGACATTTACCTCTAGATACAGGGCAGCCTGTGGTAAACCACTCAAGTGCTTGGGAAAAGGGAGTAGGAGTGTGAGTAAGGCTGCACAAAACCTTGGCAGGCATTTAGTGGGACAGTGAATGTCACCCTGGATACGTGTCATGGAGCAAGTCCCAGTTCTGAAGCTGCTGCTCATGGCAAGTGGGGCAGCAAGAGGCATTGGGATGCTTGGGAGCCTCTGAAGGATGGCACATGGATGGGATGTGCAGGTCCTGCTAAAGGTCCCTTATATTCAAAAGGTGAAAAAATCAGTATGCTGGGAAAATGCCTGCATTGTAAATGGCTTCCATCAGGCTGTTCTTTCCAGTGTGTATTGTACATAACTGAAACAAACCCATTTGTTGCCTTTGCTCAGCAAATACTGCTTTTTTTCTGACCAACAAAACCCACAGTTTGTTTCTGGATGTCCTGTAGGGCCATGATTGGTCTTGTGAACAGTCTGTGGTTTGCATGTGTTGGGTGGTGTTTGGAGGACTTTAATTTGAGATGTTGCTGTCACTGCTTTAATGCAGCAAAGAGAGCTAAACAAGAGCTGCGTGTGGGTACAGCTGAGGAGGACAAGTGTACGAGAGGCTACTTGAGCCTGGGGTGTAAGCACTCCTTCATCCTGTCCATCTCTGTGGAAGCAGAAGCAAAGTTTCTGAAGAAAAGGAAGTAGGTTGTTGGGGGAGGATGGTGAGTAAACACAGAGTGTACAAGAGGAGCAAGCCTGCTGCAGCCTACGTAGGCCAACAGCGTGCCTCAGCTGTTGAAGCAGTGCCCAAGTATGTGCTGTTTCGTTACACAGAGCTGGACTGTATTCCCTCTGACATGAAACCAACCAGTCCACCTCCTTCTTCTTAATTAGATCCTCTTGGGATGAGACATCCCTTCCTGAAATGAGAGGGAGGCCAAATTCACACGCACCCGCCACCCCCAGACCTCTGCGTCCTTGACAGCTGTGATAACATGGCACTATCCCCTCTAATTTGGATTCTGGTTAAAAGTGATGGAAGGCATTTCTGGACAGCTAGTGTGGAACCTGCAGGCTCTGTCTACATGAGATCACCAGCTGTGTGCTGCTTGCAGAGAGGTGATGATGATCAGTGTCTGCTGGTGGTCAGCCCATGATGATCTGAGAGCTTAAGAGGAATGAGCCTGTCTGCTTCATGTGCTTCACTAACCAGTAGCAAAGTCTCCAGTCTGTGGTGACCATTATTGAGGGGAAGATGTGACTGGTGTTACTGTTTGAATATATATATATATATTTCAGGGTATTTCTCAAGGCTCCCTCGCTGGGGGTGGGGCTACCTTGCTTGTTTTGAAAATGTGTGGGAAGGCAGTCTCTGTTCTGAAGTGCCCAAATGTGTGTTATTTTAAGCATGTATGTGGGTAAACATACAGTCTGAATTTAGGGATCATTTCTGTGACTGCATAATCCATCTCTGAAAACCTGGGAAATGTTGGAATTAAAGCTGCCCATTTGACTTTAATCTGTCCCTTTCCAAAGGATGGAGGCAGAGCCTAGGGTACACACTTTTCTGCTCCCCATGCTTGGCTCTCTGCTCAGTGCCAGCCCCCTCACAAGAAGGTGCTACTGAAGAAGCTTCACCTTGCCTGGATATATTTTGGGATGCAGGTAAAGAGTGTCCCAGTGCAGCTCCTCATACACAGCCTTGCTAAGAGGCATGTTTGTCCCCCCTTTTGGTTTTTTTATTAGCTTTCAAGCTGAGGTGAGAGCATTCTTTCTTTCTGCCCCCCCACTGCTCCAGTTCTGCAAAAGCTTCAATAGGCAAAAGTCACTTAAGACGTTTTATTTTGATATCTGAAGTATTTCTGAAATATGTAAGCCATTCCTAGCTACAGCAAGGACAGCCTCAGTAAAACTAGCACTAAAGGGGTCAGGGAAAGTCCATTTCTTGCCAGACTGTAAAAAAAAAAAAAAAAAAGGTCTTTAGGGTATTTAGCATTGGCTCAGCAATCTGTTTTCCCCCTTTCTCAATGTTTTGAAGCATTTTGGTTGCAACATTTCATAATTACATATAGGCAGATTCTGGCATATATAGTCCTAAAATTTGCCCTCCAAATTGAAGCACGTGGGGTAAGTTATGAGGAGGGATCTTCTGATAGGAGACCCTGGGTGATGTCACATTACACCCTGTGAATTACCATTCAGATTTTTCATTTAACTAGTTGGAGTTGATTTTCAGAGCATCACTGCCTGCATCCCTGTCATGCAGACAGCTCGTCCTGCTGCTCCTGCCTTGCTGCAGATGCTCAACCCCAGCCAAGCTCTGTGGTGTGGGATGCACAGTGAGTGAGAGCACCCTCACTTAGAGACACTGTGGTGATGATGCTCTGGTGAAACCTCCAAGCACACCTGAGATGGGCAGCCTTGACAGAGCTGTGGCACAGCCCAGTGTCACAGCCTTTCCCAAACTCTCCCTTCTCTGGGCCAGGTAATCCTGGTGTAACTTAAAGTAGGTGAAAGCTCCACCCATTCTGAGTTTTTTTAATGCAAGTGTGGATGGTCTTTCTCCCAGCATTTCTCATACTTGTTTCTAAATCAAGTATCTCCCATTTTCTTAAGTCTTCTCTGTATATACATAATTGCAATTTGTCATTTGGATGGAAAATCCATCCTTAATGGCCCTGTCTTTTTCACAGTTTCCTGTAATGTATTATTTTAGAAACATAGTTATTTTCATATTTTAGCATTTTTATCAACATGAAACTTCAGAATATGATTTCTGTATTAAAAAGTCTACTGGTAAAATCCAGCCCTGTTCTTTGTAACTTTTAATCTCCCCCTTTCCTTTTCTGCCCACACCTCAAGTCAAATTTTAGTTATGTAGGTGGAATGGGTTTTACTAATGGAGGGGAAACAGTTACATGCAGTGATGATGGAGAGGAATAAGTGCCTGTGTAGAGTGGTGGCAAAGGATTTTTTACAGAACTCAGACTGTAGTTGCACATGGTCTATGGTGCAGCTTCCACTCCAATTTTATTTCATGCTTATGTTCAATTTTTGCATATACAGGTCACAGAATAGTTTGGTTTCATCTATATTTACTTAGCTTGCTGAGGAGGAGGAGGAGGATGATGGTGTTTTAATTGAATGCAAAAATTCCTGTGAACTATATGCCTCACTTTTCAGTCAGCTCTAATTAAATTTCTTTTCCCTCCCTGTTTCCCCTTTGTGTACATAAATGAGAACTTATGTGGGAGATCCCCATCACTGTTACTGTGTCACAATCCTGTTTCCTGACCTCTGTGTTGATCAGACACGTTAACAAATATGGTTTTTACAGACACGTTTTTTATGTGGAAAGAACTTATGGATGGTTAAATATTGCTACTGTAGGCCCTTTAGTCAGTATTTCAGATTGATGATGAAAATTGATGTGTTGAGCCCCTGGGAAAACTTCTGTTCTTAAGTGTGGAGGAAAAGGCACAAGTGTCTGAAGTAACACTGAAGTGATGGCACACAGCTTGGACTTCCTGAATTTCAGTGCTGCTAAATCATGGCAAAGGGACTCTACTCTTGTTTTTGCTTTCTACTAAAAAGTCATTTTTAATACTAGTCAGTTTTTAAGTAACTGTAAGATAATAGGAAACTCTAAGTAGCATTAGCCAGTTCAATATATGTTTGTATATATATATAATTCTCTCTATATATATACATATATGTGACCATGTATGTCCACAATATATATTTGTAAATGTAGAACAGAAGAAATGAGCCTTTAATGAGAAATAATTTATTTTGCTATTTAGTTTTGTTTGTGTAGTATCAAGTATTGTTTGAAACAGGCTAAAGGAAAAGGAACTGTGTGTTGAGATAAGCAGTAGGAGAATAATAAAAAAAAGAAGACATGTACTTGGCTTAAATGATGTCCAGACTTACTGTGATATTTTCCAGGCACTAATATTTTCCTTTTTTGCTAAGATGATAAACAGTTGATTTTTGTTGAGTCTACAAAATAAAAAAGAACAACAATGTTAATACATTTAACTGTTCCTGAAATATGCATTGGAGTGCTTTGTTTTACTCCTCCTTTGTGTTTTAAAGAGGAACCTTGCTGCATCAGGTTTTAACTTCCACAACCGATTAAGGAACCGTTAGCTTGACAAATAACCATGTGATGAATGGCAGGGGGAAAAATGGTGAATCAAATAGTCAAGGACTTGAATGGGTGCACCTTAGGCACTTACAAGGAATTTCATTAGGAGAACATGCCAGGATTGTTTCAGTGGCTCTTCTGTTTCTGTTCGATCGATTCTGGGCAGGATGTCTTTTACACAGGCATTTTGTGTCTCTGTAACTGGAGGAAAAATCAAGGGTTTCTTCCAGCCCCAGCATCCCTGCTGTTGGTGTGTGTGCCTGGTAAAAAGGCTCTGGCAGCTGATGGGGACATTGTAGTGGTGTGTATTTGGGTTTGATGTGGGTGCCTGAGCTCAGCAGGCCCCTGCTAGGCTGGCACATATCCAGTCCAGATCCTCTGCTGGTGTGAAGCTGACATGTGGCAAATACATCCTAGCACGGGGATGGAAACGTTGGATGAGTTGCCTGGGGTTCAGCAGGAGCACTGAAGGTTTGCCTTGCCAGAGCAGAATGTTTGTGCTTGCTTTCCATCCATCCCATCTTGAGGGGAATTTGGATTTCTTAAATGCCCAGGCTTGTGCTTGTTTGGCTCCTGAGGCCTTCAGCTCATTATGTCTCATTTAACAAAGTGTCATGTGCGTTTGGACTCTGGGAGCCTGTTCTCTGCAGCTTTTGGCCACCTCTCTCATTGTCTGTTTTGTTACCTGGATGACAGCACTGTGAACTTCCCACTGCAAGAAGGCGTTTCTGGAGAAAAGAGGGAATTAAAAAATGTGATGGATTTTGTGCTTGCTGTTGAGAATGTATTTTTTTGTGAAAATAGAATCGATGAAAATTTAAGTCACAGTCTGCTATGACATGGTAGAAAATTACTTATGTGTACTGATAGAGCACTAAGAGGTTGGTTTGAATGTCTCCAGATACATAAATAATGTCATATTGTCATATCATGGTCTAGACATATGTTGCATTCAAATAGGAAAGATACATAATACTGTTTGTTTAAAAATCTCTCTTTTCAGAAGGCATGTGCCAAGAAGCAGTGTGCTGGGGAATAAGTTCTGTTATAACCAGAGGGCTTTTTTATTTATTTATATTTTTTTATTAGCAGAATTGTTTGTGAATGAGCAATGGAGATAGTGACCTACAGGGTTTACGAAATGTGGGAATCTGCCTGTCTAGCCAGCACTATAAATAAATAAGAAAGGCTTTTGAAAGATTTTTGTCAGTTCAATGTACATTATTTTGTTTCAGCAAGTCTCCTTTGCTTCACAGGCTCCGTTCTGTATATGGTGCTATTTATAATCTGGGGTGGAGGAAGAGTCTCTGGGAGTGGGTGATTCACAGACACAAAATAGGGCCATAAACAATGTTAACACTGTGGCATAATCTGATAAAATCAGAAACTTGGACAAAGAGTGCAATACTGTTCCTCTCTGGGGCTGTTGTGTGTCAGCTTTTTCTCCCTTTCCGCTGACCTTCTCTGACTTGCCAGAAGTGCCCTCTGGTTTCGTTTTCCGAGGAGCCCAACGCTGAGTTGCTGGGAGTTAACCTGAGAGCAGAGCCCTGGCCCAGCCTTCTGCAGGGAGGCTTCATGCCTGGCCATGTGCAGAGTGTGTGTCACCGCTGGTGTTCTGGGGTGTGGCAGGGGAGTGTCCAAGGACTTTGGTAGCTCAGTGGCTGTCCCCTCTGCACCCTGGCCTGGCTGCAGGGAGCTTTGTTCGTGGCCAGAGGTGGATCAGTGACCGCATCAGGCTGGGAAGTGAGGAGACGAGTTATGGATGTGTGTTCTCTCATGCTGCTCCTTTTGTGGGCTCAGGCAGAGGAAATGGAGCACTTAAGAAAATCTAAAGTTTGCCTAGGACTATCCTGAGGGACAGAGGGCAGAGCAGACAAGAGCTGTTGGACCACACTGAGGTGGTGTTTTGAGTGTGTGCCTTTGATGTATAGGTAGAGATAGCTTAACTACCTCCAGGAATAAAATGTGCCAAATGAAACACTGACAAAGTCCAGGATTTGTTACTGGGAAGAGGGCAAAGTAGAAGGGTTGTGAAGAGCAAGGACATAGTCTTTGATGCTTCTCTAAGGCAGTAGTTGGAGGCGTTATTTGAGCGGGACTGAGGCACAGTATACATTGTATGTGTGTACTTTTCTTTGAGGCTGTTACAGCCTGTTGGAGAGGAAGTGATTTATCAAACTTACCCCAAGTACTGCATTGCAGAGCCCATCCTAAAACCCAGGGCTCATAGGCAGGCTTGTGTATCTCCAAACCCATGATGTGTCCTGCAAGTCACAATTTAGGGACTCACACAGGAGAGAAGTATGTGAGGACGTGAAGAAAAAGACTGTAGCACAGAAATTAAGGCTGAAATTTTCCTTTGGTGGTGGATGGGGATCCCAGAGTACATCCTGCTCAGAAGCCTGTTGGAACAAAATCAGAAATAAACTCCTGAGCATTCAAGCCACAACAGAGATGAAAAACACATAGAGTTAACTTTAAAAAAAGGAAAAGAAGCTAGCCCAACCAAATAAAAATACACAGGCAAAAGCGTGCACTCATGGTAGGCAGAAAAATTCTATCTTTTGCTTTCTCCTATTATGGGAGGGGTCATTGTTTCTTTTTCTAGTAAAAGAATCCTTTTTTTAAAATGTCTGTGGGAAAGGAGAATAGTCTGAATTGAGTCTTTGAGATGTTGTATTACAGAGAGTCACAGAAAATGTACTATGCAAATGACTATCTGCCTTATTAGATGCCTCAATAGAGTTCATTGTCTCAATATTGCTATTATTGGAGATGGATGGACACTACGTGATTTTACCATCAAGCTGAAAAACTTCTGTGTTACAGTCTCATTATGAGGGCAATAATAGTGCACTGACTTAAAGGAGAGAATTGAATTAAGGGGAGTGAAAGGTCCATTGCTCTGTCCATTTCAGTTTGTCTTTTGTAGACTATGCATCGTTTTAGGGGTCACAACAGGGGGGGTTTGTGCTCCATGGTCTTGGTTTTGTTCATCTTTCATTGCTAATAAAAAGAAAGCCCCTTTATGGGGAGGAATCCTCCCGCACCTGCCGTGATTTTGCCTGATTGCAGTTGTAGGGACGCTGGCATTGCTGGATGGTGTTGGTGGTGCTTTCTCAGGTGGGGGCTGACCTGTACCGCCCTGGAGGAGGAGCATCATCAACTCCTTTGTTCCCTGATGTCAGGAGCTCGTCACAGTATTGCTCTTGTCCTCAGTTGCCTTCTTACCTGTGTGGCTCCTCACTGAGCCTCCCCTGAGCTGTTGCTGGAGCCTCACACACTGCCTGGGGCAAAATCTAAATCCTGAAAGCTGCTGAAGCCAAAATCTGTCTGATGTCCAGGCCTGTGCATTGTCAATCACCCTTAAGCCTATTTTTGAGGCCTTGCATTGATAAGAATGCTTTCTTAGGTCAGGTGCTTGAAATTACAACTAACTGGTGTTTTGTGATGTATATTTTTTTTCTGGGCATCAGTTGGTGAGCTGGATCTGGCTGCGTTACAGTTTGGGAATTTCCAGATAAAGCTTTGGCTCCAGAAGTGTGTGTTTGGTGTCTCTGTGGCCCCATGGCAATAGTAGGCATCCATCACTGAGTGTGGAGCCATACTGCAGTTGTCCATGGCAGTATGGCATCTCTTGAGCAGTTTAGGTGGTTCTAAACCCATCATTTGCTTCATTTTTTTTCTTGCTATGGAGGGGGAAAAAACAGAGTTTGTCTCTTTTATTGTCTGGGTAGCATATGTGGAAGTTAATGAGTAGCTAGAAGCAGCACGGGGGAATTGTGCTGTAACACTGTAACCTCACTCAGTGTTTGCTTTCCTTCCTTGGCTTTTCAGTTGTGGAGGGCATGAGGAAGGCCTATTACTCATTAAACAAAAACAGTTCTTTACAACCCAGAGCATTTTCCCCCAAATACCCAACTGCCTCCTGTTAGTCCTTGAAAGTATCACCTGTCATGCAGTACTCTGTAATAGGTATTACAATAACCAGGGATTGCAATGCATACACACTATGTGAGCCACATTTCTCACAAATCTTGATGGAATAAAACCTAAATTGCAGAATAAGGTATGCTCTTACTGTGTCCTTCACCTTGGGGTACATGCTTTCAGTATTTCAGTGTTGTTTATTAATGTTTGATAAGCTTTTCTTCCTTTTGGATAGATAAATATGTAGTCTAAGTTTTCCTCTATTTCACTTTCTGCTTCAGTTTTCCACATTGGTCTTGAGGGACAAGTTTAGTACAAGTGTGTATATAGGGAGAAGAAAGGAAGGTGTTGGTGGCTGTTGTAACCCTTTATGTTTTTGTAGGAAGGTTGGATCAATCTCAGAAAAATAAATTTGAGTTAAAAATGGCCACTTAGTGTAGTCTGCTGGGCATTCTTTTGGGGAAATTTTAAGAATTCCTAACTTCCTCTATCGCCTAATCCAGCAGACTTGGCCAAGTTGTAAAGCAGCAGTTCTTCTGCTTTTGTATTTTTGATGACACATTTCTAGTGCTGTGACCCTGAATATGATGATTACTGAAAGTTTTTTAAAAAACAAAACCAACCCCAAAATATTCACCTTTCCTCCTGGAGCTTTTGGCAGCACTTTTGCCAAGTCAGTGTTTCATTTGCTCTGTGTTTTGGGTCATGTTGCATGTGGAAGACACAAAACAGGGAAGGAAGAAGTACTGTAGGAAACAGTGAGATACGTCTGTAAACCCAGAAGTCTTCCTAGATTTCAGGAACTGTGCTTATCTCTAATAAATATCTTCAACTGATTAAAACCGGGGGTGGGAGGGAAATCTAATTAACAGTGCACCTTTAAAGTTTAAATTCTGGTAATGCTGAGCTCAGTGAATCAACCTAACTTGTATTTTGCTTTTATTGATAGAGATAATTTAAGAGAATGTTGGAAGATGAATTACAGGGGTACAATTTGTTTGGCATGTACAGCAACAGAAATTTTGCATTTCTCCTGCTGCTCATGAGAAAAGTTCAGTGCACAGGTAGTGCATTGTTTTGCACTGAGCTATCTGTCTAGTCTTTCAGTGAATATGTGGGATTTTGTGTTGCTTGAATATATTCTGTGATTAGACATAATAGGTTTTATTATATGCAAAATGCACCCCTTAATAGTGGTTCTTACAATTGTTTTGAACATCCTGGCTTTTATGCAGCTTCTCTTTTTCTTGTGTGACTTCCTTACATTTTTTTAACACACTGTATTGAAACAATAAAGAAAATATTCACATTTTCACAGTAAGGAAAGCATATTACACATTTATGACTGGCTGTGTAGAGTTCAATTACCATTTCATAAAATGGCACTCAAACCTGTGAAGAGTTCCTGGGGCATTATTTCTCCCGCTCTCTTTTTTTCGCTCCCTTGCACATCTCAGAAGGGCTTTAGCCATTTACTCTGTTCTTCCTCTTGGAGTTTGTCTTATTTTCAGCATTACCACCTGCCTGAGGGGAAAATTCCTCCCCTTCTAAAGGAAGATGGAAGGTCTGGCTGTGTGTTGAAGTGAACCCTTATGCCTTTTGGTTGTTGATGATGGGAAGGGGAGCTGCAGCCTGTGACTACTTAACTCTACTGACATCTCACTTGCCTGTTCTCTTTCCATTCATCCAAAGGAAATGTTGGGGGGGGGGGTTGGGCTACTGGCTTTGTATTTCTGCATAGACTTGAATTTTCTCTTTTTGCAAAGTTGGAGCTTTTTAATTCTTAACCTTGGTCCACTGGTTTTTAGTAACTTTTTTGAGTTTCCTTGCCAAAAAGCAGAAGTTTGGAAATAACTTCTAAAACAGGGAGGGGTAAATTACCTCACTATGTCATTCCTACAGTTTTTCCCCTCCACGTGCAGCACAAAAGGTGATTATCTGGCTGAACCTTTTCTGGACCATGAAGTATTTATATCAGATAAATGCTTTAGATTTGTCTTCCAAAACACATGTTATAGTGAATAGAATTAATGTTTTGCACTGGGGGAAAGGAATAAATCCTTTGTAAGTGCCAACTGTCTTAAAGACCCTCCTGTATTGCTGTGGTTGGGTTGGAGGGGCAATGGGCAGGAGCTGTTTTTGCCAGATGAGAGCAGAGTTCTCCAAAGAGTGGTGCCTTGGTTTCTGTTTCGAAGTGCTTACTGAAGTGCAAATATGTGTAATTTGCATGCACAGGCAAAATAAAGGGTGCTAAATTTCCTCCTACTTTCTTCAAGTTCTGCTATTTCAAGCTGCTGTATTTGTGTTCTCCACTAATTTAAGTGCACAGAGGAAGGAGAACTTTTTATTTAAAAACAAGTATTGGCAATTAATGGCTGTTAATTTGTGCAGTGTTTATAGTAATTACTTGAAGAACACATGGTACCTTTTCTGTTGTAAATAAATACAGTACTAACCTCTGCTAAGGAGTAGTGCAGGTTGTCTAATGAATTGCATCGGGGTTCCCAACTGCTTCATTCATTTCATTGTTGGTGCTGGCTGAAAGATGATTTGTTCCTGCTGTGTCAGAATAATCCCTCTGCAAGTGCCTTGTGCATCTCAGTCACAGCAGTGATAAAGCAGCGTGCCTGGAATAGAGAGTGCTTTTGAAAACAGCCTTTGTAAAAGGATGTTCTCATGTCCAGCCATGTACACTGTTTTAGGGCAGAAGGGCCTTAAATCGGGTGGTTTTTCTAAAGGAGTCACTTGCCCGTCTCGTGTCTTTGAAGGTTCACATAGGCAGGAGATAACAAAGTGAGGCAAGCAGGCAGGGAGTGAGTGGATTGTAGAAAAAATGCTTTTGAGACTCCTGATCAGAAAAGAACACACCATCATTTTGTAGGCTGCCAGGAGAGATTTCACCAGGAAAAAATGATAAGCAAATGATTCTGTTCACTTGTTTTACATAATTGAAGTTTGTCACCTCTGTGAAATGACTGTTGTTGGCAGGTGAATGCTTTCCTGCCTCAAATGCCATTGAGATGGGCAAGTGTTAGATCTCTTTCTTTGTGTTTGAAAGAGGGTGAGGCCTTACAAAACAGCTGAGCCAATCTAATGGCCATCTACTTCCCTGTGTCACCTGGTGACGTGAGCTGCTCCCTTTTGCTCTGCTGGCCCGTGCCTGACCTTGTGCTGGGCACGGTGAGAGAGCTAAACTAGCAGAAAGCTATTCCCATTATTCTGGAAGAGCAGTTCTCTGCCAAATGAGCTGCTTAAACAAATTCACTGTGCAGTCAGGTGGGTGACTGTGCCTCAGTGAGGGCAGTGTGAGGAGAGGAGGAATGGCCACAGTTGGGTATGGTCAGCCACGTTCTGCAGCAGCAGTGGTTAAAGTTATATTAATTGTGTTTCAGTTTCTTATGCAGTGTCATCATCCATCTCTGTGAGCCACAAATCAAATGCCAGTTTCAGAGCTAAATGCATGAACCCTTTTAATAGAGCAAATCAACGTCCAGCATGGTGGTAATGGCAATATGCTGGTGGTCAATGAGCTTATTTCAGCACTCAGTTTCTTCCACAGCTGCAAAGACAAGAAGCTCCTCCAAGCATAAAAATGAGTTTTCTTTCTTTAAAATAATTTCTGAACTTATTTTTTCCAAGAAGACTGGAAATAATGTACTGAGAATATTGCACACCTGTGTAGCAAAAGCAAGTTATTTCCTATTAGCCAAAACAAAACAAATTTACCAGCTTTTTCTGGAGATCTGTCTGCTACAAACCATGCCATATGAGAAAGAAAGTATTAGTATATATACATTATATTAGTATATAGTAATATGTATATAGTATATTAGTATAGAGTATATATGTATTTAGTATATTAGTATTGCTGAACCTGAGGTTAGTGACAAAGGTTTATCTCTTAATAAGGTTTATTTCTTAACCCTCTTCTAATAAACATATGCAGTGTAATATAGACTTGTAATATAATCTTGCCTTGTTCCAATATTTCTGCCACTTTTAAGACCAGTTTATCCAAACTAATTTGAGTAGTTACTGTTTGTTAACACTGAAGGCAGAACTTTGCTGAAGATCTCCTGTACCTTTTCTGACATGTTCAGTGGGTGCAGTTGGGCTTCATTATTTATTTCAGCCTTGAGAATCCTCACGTTAAGGTACCCTAAAATAGTTGGAATATTTGTCTGTCAACACATTATCTTTTGGAGTAGATGTGGGTGAGTATGCTAACACTCATTAAGCTGGGGAATCATTAACATTGGGTTGTGATAGATTATCCAGTAGCTGGCATTTCTAAATCAAGCTGGTTTTACCTTGAACTGATAATGCAGCTAAACCCCAAGGCATACATAGATTTTGGGAGGAAGCTTGCAGTTGGAGTTGGGCTTTGGCCCTCAAGGCACGTAGAGGTCTGTGACTTGCAGTGTTCCACCTGTGGTGGCTGCAGTGGAGTATTTTGGTGATTTGCTACAAAGAGCTGCAGCTTTGTGCACTGTAAGGTCTGGGTTGGTTTTTTTCCCTTCAGCTGACTTGTGTCCTGTCTGCTTAGCAAAAGTTGGAAGGACTGGGATCCTTCAGTATCTTCCTATGCACTTTCCTTTCTTGTTGCTGTTAAAAATTGCAGACTGGTTACTTAGAGTTCGTGCAGAGGTCAGAACATGGGAATCTACTGGCAAATATTTTTTCTTCCCCCTCCAGTTTACATTAGGGAATTAATTTTTGTTTCTTAGTTGTTTATTTTAGCCAAAGGCTCTTATCTGTTTCCCCAAACACATTTTGTTTCATTTGAGGCTTAATATTCATATTGTCTAAGATGTTTATTGCACTTTTTAACAAGAAAGGTGATTTTTAGACTTTTCTTGTAGTCATGCTGGCAAGGAATTACTTCTGGTTAGAAAATTGAGTCTAAAGCCTATTAGTTTTTACCAGGAAAAGCTCCAAAGCAGGCTGAAGTTCTTTCTACAGCTCTGGCAGTTTCAAGCTACTGTTGCCAGATGTTTTCACTTGTAAATGTTATGTCCATATGTGTGCATCCTACCTTTATTTTGTGTTTATCTGTACCTAAGAACAAGGTATCAGTGAAAATGGTGATGTGAAAACAGACAGAAACACTGCAAACTTTATTCAATGTGATTTTTGTGCCTTTGAATTTTTCTTTTTGCCTCCATTTGGAACGTGGCACTTAATAACTGTTTGAACAAAAGTGGTAAGGAAAACCCACCGTGGGTTTTGGGTCTTGTTGTCGTGGGACATGTTCAAAGAGAGATATTAGGTGAGGTGAACCTGGGGCTCTTTTTGTGGTGCAGTTTCCTCTCTCAGGTTGTTGCAGGTGGCTCCTGAGCTGGGACTCATGTCTGGGCCACATTAGTTGGAGGAGTCTGGCAGAGGGGATTCTTCTAAGGATTCGAAAGATCCTTTTACAAAATTTGCCCTGGTAATTTATTACATGCTTTGCCTGGCAGGGACTGGGCTGATAGTATGGCTCTGTGATGTTTTAAATTTCCACAGTGGAACTTGCCACTTATCAGCTTGCCTGCATCCTGCACCTGAAAAAGAGCAGCAAAGGAGCAGAGCAGAGGTTTGCGAGGGGCGCCGTGTGCATGGGCAGGAATTTGGACCTGGCTGTTTGATGACAGCTATTGCAGGAGATTTCTGTGTCATCAGGAATGGGAGGAAAGCTTCCCCCTTGTCTGTAGTCCCCTACAGAGAGAGAGGCTTGCTTCATTCACACAGAGCAGACCTCAGAATGCAAACTGCGGTCCTTTTAGAGAGGATCAAAATAATAATCGCAGGTTGGAGTGGGAAGAACAAAGCTGAACAAAAGTTCTTCCATTGTCACTTGGCACCTCTTTCTGCTCTAAGTGCTCTGCCAAAGCATTAGTACTGAGCTGCTGTAGAGAAGGGCTGTGTACAGTTGTTCATAATATAAGCAGGCTTTTTTTATGGAGTTGCATGGATGTAGGTTACCTGTTTTCAGCTTTTGAGGTGTTGTTGACCATATTTCATTTGAGTTTCTCCATTGAAAAAGTAATCAGAGAATAAAATGGTCCATGCCCCATGTTTTTTACGCTCCTGAAATAAGAGAATTGGAAAAAAAAAGCAATAAAACTCTCTCTTCTAAGTATATATAAAGATGAAATGTTCTGATATAGGCAAGTTTACACAGAAATTTAATGATGAAGATCAGTTAGTCATACAAATGTTTGGATGTTTACCCACAACCGGGGAAGCAAACAGCAAACACAGTTCTCAGCTCTGCTGCAGCTCTTTCCTTATCTCACTCTTCCTCTTGTTTGCTGTTGCCTTATGGTGGTTTGGGAAGAAAGAGAGGGCTTGGCGTTCCTTGGTGTATTTTGGGAATTCTTGTGCTGAAACTACTGGTGTTCTGTTCCATGTCATCTCCGTCACCCACCCTTCTTGTTTTTTTTTTTTCTTTTTTCCCCCCTCTCTCCTCTGTCATTCCTGTCATTCTTAAAATTCATAATTATTTTGAAAGTGCTGAGCTCCCATCCCGACTCTGCAGCAGAGACAATGAAAAAGGCAGGAGTGTGTCTAATGACCCATGAAATCAATAATCCTTGTAAGCAGTTGGTTGGGAAAATGAGTCACATGTCTTTATTTTGAATGTCTGGGGTGTTTCAGAAAGCAGGCAATAGGAGAAGGTCTGTCAAGACAGTACTTGCTGACACCCATGTGTGCATCAGAACCTGAGCAGCTGATCTGAGAAAATCTTTAGAAGCTGCTCTCAGATCTGTTCTTCAGTGTCTGTGGGGTTGCAGGAAATCCCCACAACGTGAAGTAATTAGCCTTCAGCTTTTTCATTAGTGTGAACTCTTCTTCAGTGTGAAAGTCTTCCTAAAGGCTGTATGTTTAGGGAAGTGCTGCAAGCTCAGTAATAGTTTTACAACTGGGGTATTGCCTGGCCTTCTTGCTGATCTTGGAGCTTGTCACGGGAAAAAAAAGTAAAATGTTACAAGTGCTACTCCTCATGTCATTCATTTCCATAACTTGTCAAGGTATAAAGGCATATTGACTTGTGGTTGCTGATTAGAGTGAACAAACAAGTTTTAAGTTGTTAAGTTGTAAGGTCAGAGCAATTAATATGTATGGATGTATTTTTCAGTGGCTTTTTTTGTATTTGCAAAGATAACAAGTTTTACCCGTTTCTGTACCAGCAGCGATAGAAATCTTGCTTAAATAAACTGAAATAAAATACAATGAGGCCTTTAAAAACAAAGCGTGGAAGGAAGGGGCAGCAATTTATTGGCTCATTGTGTTGATGACATGCTAAATACACAACTTGAGAGGGCTTAGCTCAGGGTCTAGTTCAAAATCTTTTCATTTGTGTATTGTGGTGTCCCTGAGGAGAAACAATTCTTATATCTGGAAACTGCCTTAGTGCTAAGAACCCTACTTTATCTGGTTAGACGCTGTTGAAACTGAAAGCTTTTAAAATAGTACTGGGTGGTTTTTAACATGATGTTAGCTGAAGCTGTTTTGCATAAGGATCTTCGTGGCTTCAGTAAGGGGCCACGGTCAGCAGGCCATTTAAATATATTTCTGCTTAACAGATTTGCTGCTGTTCTTATTTTGAGTAACCACTTCTTCCTGCGCTAGAACTGTAATATTTCTTCATGTAATTTCTAACAAGTTATGCTTCTGTAGGCAAGGAGATGAGAAGTGTTCCTAAAAGCAGCCCAGTGGAACTGTTAAGTGATTTCAAATTGCAGATCTGAAGTTATTAATTAAAAAGCAAAGCAAAACAGAAAACCACAACCCAGTGAGGTTGAATAGAGTAACAGTGGCAACTTGTCTGTGAACTCTGCAAATTTAATGTACAAGTTGCAAAATAAGTTACAAATAATGTACCTGTAATGTACATTACAAATAATGTACCTGTAATGTAATGTAAAACTGTTGCACCATTTTTAACAGCTTTAAAGACCTTTATACTCAGGGCTGTACAATAAATTCTGCATCTTTTTATTATAGCGAAATGTTTTCCTATCACTGGGACATTGTTGTGTTGTGTTTCAAATGTACTCTCAATCTTCATGTGTTAAACAGAGGCTGCAAAGGGTTTTTAGATTTCAAAATTGAAAGTCATTTGATTCAGTCTGTTGCAAAAAGCCAGTAAATTAGCAGAGCAAATGAAGAGGAAATAGTGTTGACAAGTTCCTTTTCCTTACCAAGATTATTAAAAATACTGACTTGTAAAAAGATCTGTGAGAAATGGTTATAAAATGCCGCAAGGGAACTGGTGAAACGAAAATCTTCATCTGTCCTCTTGGTTGTTAGATGCAGCTGGCCAGGGACTGAATGGAAAACACTTCTACAATAAGCTCCAAATTATAAGGGAAATTAATTGTTTTAAAGAATATACAGCTTTTGGGGGAGAAAAAACAGAAGCAATATTTGAGTATGACTAAACCCAGGGTCCCAGAATTTCAGGCACTTTATTCCTGGTGCAGTCTTCCATGTGCAACTCGTTCCATTTGAACTTCTGCTTTTTTTTTTTTTTTTTTTAATTACCAAATAATGTCTAACATTTTCATAGTTCTGTGGGCCAAATACTGGCTGTCTGCTGTGCCTTATTCCTTACTCTGTGCAACAGAAACTTCACCAGTTCCCATTCATCAGTTTGCTGAAAATCTGCCTCCGTGTGTTCAGCACTGCAGTTACTGCCTCCACTCCTTTGGTCCTCAGGTGTCATAAGGGGGATGAAATGTTTCTAGTGTGTAATACTTTCAGCTGTTTTTTTTATTTTATTATGTTCCTTTGCTCCTTGCTCAGAGGGATAATATATTGCCAGGTGCCTGTGGATCAGGGTTGCTTAAGATAGGCTGTTACTTTAGGCCTGACTTCTTATTGCTACTCTCCAAAGATGTAACCCTTAGAGTTACAGCCTGTGTGATACTACTAAAATGAAGATCAGAGATGCCCTTTGCAGATTCCAGAAAATGCCAGTTTGACATGGTCCCCACTCTTACTTGCCCCTGAGAAACAGACTTGCTGTAAGAGCTTCTTTTGTCCTTGTAGCAGAAAGGCTGCAGAGGGCTTTAAGGCACTTTTTGGTCATTTCTGCTGAAGTACACACACTGAAGGGCTTTGGTACCTAGTCCAGTGCTGTCATAGAGGTGTTTTTTAAGGGATGATGTTTCCAGCAGTGTGAGGCTGAAATAAGTGCACACTTCTCTATCTTGTAGCACTTGTGGAGACTCGCTGCTCGGCCCGTGGGTCACCTTGTGAACGTGAGTTAGGATTTACATCTCCTTTTACCTGTAAAATGAATGGTGACTTTAAAAAAAAAAAAAAAAAAAAAAAGCCCTTTTCATCTGCTGAGTCCAAGCTTGACTTGGACTCCAGTGTGTGGGAATCAAAGCCCCTGGCCAGCCCCCATCCACCCTCCTCGTCACTCTCCGCAGTTCAGAGCCGCTTCTGGCCAGCTTCAAAGAATTCACTTCAAAGGCTTTCGGCAGACACAGAACAGCCAGGCTGAGGTTGGAGCTTCCAGCTTCGGCAGAGTGAGTGGAGCCTCGGCTTCTCGGGGAGCCCTCTTCTCTTTCCTGCTATTCACTCAAGCCAAGTGTGAGCTGCCTTCATGGGGGGCATGGAGGCTGCATTCACCCCTCACTTGAGCTGTGCAGCAGGAGGGGAAAGGTAGATGCCTCCAGCTCTGGCAGAGCAAAGGAACTTCAAATTCAGCTGTGGAGAGAGATTCCATGTTACTTCTCCACCTCACCAGAACACAGGATTGGCTTTATAACTGAAGTGCAAGGTTTAAACCTGCCCTTAAGGGATCTACTTTTTCTGTTTTAGCAATCCTATTGCAACTCTTCTGATTCTTGCTAGTCCCTCAAAGATCTGGTTCCTTTTCTCAGCTTCCTGAGATCTTACTTCTCGGCAACTTCCTATAACTATAATAAAAATGTGCTCCACAGAAATAGTGCACACTGCCTGGAAATTTGCATTCTTTTGTATTTGGCAATGTGGGCTCTTCTGGGTGTCAAATGCCCAGTTGCAGGAGGGAACACTGCAGCTCCTGCTGGTGCAATTGCTCTGGGAAACCTCAAGCAAGGTGGAGGCTGGGGCAGCCACGTCCCTCTTGTGTTGGAGTGAACCCCTCTGCAGCAGGCTGGTCGTGCAGAACAATGTGCATCTTCCTGCCTTAGCATCCTGAAACTCTGTGTATTGGCTTTTTTGGGGGGATCCCTCTCCCCTGCAAACCCCAGAGCATGTGTTCTGTTAGCCACTGTTCTTGATTTAAAGCTGTCATGGTTTCAGAAGGAGCCAAATACCAGTGGGGCTGGGAGAGCTGCCCATGGAAAATAAAATGGGGGCGGGGGGAGAGCACCTGGTACAACATTTTTGTGTGAGGTACTCGGTGTTCTTCAAAAGTAGATACAGAAATAATGTTGAGTGCAACCCTTATCACCTTCTCCACATCCCATTTTGAATATTAATAGTTTTCTTTTAGACAGTGGCCCTGAGGTGGTGTGTGGCCTATACTATGCACTTGCCAGGCTATTTATATATTTAAAGCCTTACTCTTGGTGGTGGGAGTTAGGAATATGGGAAAATGCTGAAAGTTATTTTTTTCTTCCCCTGTTATTTTAAAGCAACTCCCTAGCATAAGGAGAAGCAAGAGATCCTGCATAAAACAGAGGTTTACTGCTTGTCAGAACATTAGTCCAGAATCAATAGCAGAAAAGATATTTCAAATACTGATTTTTCATTTTATTAAACCATACAAATCTTTTTTTATACATAAATAGCAAATATATATATTATATTTCTCCACACATACTTCTTTCTGCACCAACTGTTTTGAGAGTGGAAAATAGGAATTAAGACTCTTGATACTGCCAGGCACTGGGTGTTCTTCCAGTTAGAGCCGTGAATGCCTGGAGCTCTCCACCCCAGCCTGGCATGTGCCACTGGCTGGGAGTTGTGTGCTGGAAGACATTATCAGACAGGAACTTTTGATTCATTTGTATGCACATTAAAAGAAAAAAAAAAAAAGGCAATTTTGGCTCCCATCATATCACTGAGATCTTTCATTGTCTTGGTCTTGTTTTTAGAAGTCTTGAGGCTGAGTGGTGATTGAAAAAGCTGTGCTGCAGGGTGGAGGCTTTCCTCTGCCTCTGCCTGATCTCCTGTGCCAAGTGGCTGCTGCTGCACCCGCTCAGGGCTGGGAAGTGGGGCTGGGAAGAGGGTCCTGCCAGCTTGGCCAGGTGTCAGAGCAGCAGGTGGGAAAAGCACTTCGCACAAGCTGCTCTATGGGAGAAATGCAAAACTCAGTTCGACCTCAGCACCTAGCCTCTCTTCTACATTTAATTATTTACCTTTTATCATCATCAGGTGGGGTAGAGCTAAGTTTGCAGATTGATCATAAAGATGCAAGATGGTTAAATGGGGCAGCACTTACAGCTGATAGCAAGCTGTGTCCAAAGCCGTAGAGCTGGAAACATCCAGTCTCCTGAGTAATCACTAGCGGGCAGCCCTGCTGGGACTTAATTGGCTGGAATGCCTCATGAAAGCTGTGTGGGTACTGAAACAGTAGTTTTGTGTATGAATGGCCACTTTCTAGGTAAGAAACTGCACCTGCAACACAGTATTTTTTCTTCAGTAAAGGTACCATAATAAAAGGAGCTATTTGGGCCTAATTCAGAAGGCTGGAATGCTGCAATTACAGTATATAAAACATAGATTCCCAAGGTACCCCAGGCAGGAGAACCTTGCTTTGCTGTGCACACATGGTGTGAGTCAGAGTGTTGCATTGTGATTTCACTGCTGCCACTTCATGCCGTTGTCCTGCTTATAATTAAATGACTTTTGGGTCTAACTTCCTACTATTTTTGCCTGTCAGCAAAGTTGGGATTAAGTGTTTCAGATCCCTCTTTCCCCAGGCTTTTAATGATGGTGGATGTGTTTTAGGTGTCTCCATACAGGATTGTGGAGTAGATTTAGTCTCACCCTGAGCAGCAGAAAGTAAGAATATCATTCTTCTCATTGTGCTCTAACTGCGTTTGAATAAGGGGTATGTACAGGGTGGCCTCTGAGAGAGGAATTTAATGCTGTTCCCCAAATTACTGCTATTTAGAGGGATTATGCAGAAAGCTAAACAGAAAAGGAAAAGAATAATTTATGTCTTTAGTACTCTGCTGCCGCCCCACCCTGGTGTGCAAACAAATGCCTTCCCCCCCCCGGGCTTTTTAATGTTTATTTATTGTTTTTACAGGATTTTCTGCTCCCAGAGCTTTTGGCTTCTAGGTGCTAATAAAATGTGACTGTGTCCCAGACTCACCCTCGCTGAAGTGCACACAGTTCTGGGGTGGCCAGATTTTTTTTTAGTACAACACAAAAAGAAAACAAAAGATCTACAACTTCATTTTTGCATTTGGTTGTATAGATATGGGAAAATAACCTTCTCCCCCCCAAAAAAAACATTTTCAAAGAGAAAAGTTGTGGCAATTCCCCTTGATAGTGGGGATGGGGGGTGGAGGCTGGGAACAGGGGGAAGTCTTACATCAACACAAACCCACAATTTGGGTAGTTTAGAGCAATTTGACTGTTTGGTGTGACCTCATGTTAGAGTGGTTTACCTTGGGCTTCTTTTTTGCCCGTGTGGTTTGTATTTAAACCCAGGAGCCCCGGGGGAAGGAGCTGAGGGAGAAAAGGGGCAGGCCGTGTTTTTCCCCGCGGCACATCCCCGCATGTGTTTTGCCGAGCCTTTTTTTCTTCGTTAGGGCTTGACCTCGGGTCTGTCGCGGGCAGGAATGCGCTCCAAGCTTGGCGGTGCTGAAGGATGGCCGGGCACAGGGTGCGGGCCGGGCTGGGCCGGGCACACGGTGCGGGCCGGGCACACGGTGCGGGCCGGGCACACGGTGCGGGCC